>VYZP01007362.1:4791-106048 GCA_013400635.1 Hypocryptadius cinnamomeus | reverse complement strand
ATTTTGTGCAGTCACACTCATTCTGCTGTAGAATTAATTCTCTGACACTCTGACACTTGTATATTCTTGATCACCGACTCGTAGAGTCCCAGTGGCCTGGCCAGGATCCTTGAGCTTGACACGAAGGAATGGGAAAGCTGCTGTCACGCCCTCACTACAAGCCCTTGACTAGGGACAACAAAGTGGTTTCTGAACAGACCTGTCATATCCCTTAGGAGGCATCAGCTGGTATCTTTTACCTCAGAATCCTGTTTACTTTGTTCTCCACAAATGATAGGCCGGGATGCTGCCCATTGCCTGTTTTTCCCTGTTTTCAACACGTGTGTTTTCCAGGCAGGACAACAGGAAAGGCAAGGCGTATCTGACACTGCAGCCTTGGTACCATCCTCCTGGGATCAGGGTGCTGGGTCTTTTGCTGACAGGTCATCTGTGTTGTGGCTGTTTTCAAAGTGCAGGTCTTTGGCCTTGACATAAACAGAGCAATTCCTTAACTTTTCTGCTGGGAATGGTTTTCTGTGTTAACAAGTGTCCGTCCTTTTAACCCTCTGTTCTGCTGTGCCTGCTGCTGCTTTCGCATATTTTCATTCATTCTTAACGCCCATCATCCTTTGCTTTGCTGTTACAGATCACTGCAACTGCTGTAGACAGTCCTGATACCCTGTTAGTAGAATTCATAATCTCTCTAAAATATCTAATTTAGTGCCCCCCCACCAGTCTTTGACAGCAGGCCGATGAATGCTCTGTTGAAGTGTAAATGAAGATTGTAAATGTAATATATCATACTTAGTGAAAGAAACTTTAGGTTTTGGGGCACACACACTATATCCCCTATATCTGCTGAAGCACAGACTTCTTGAAATGCCAAAATATGTGTGAAATAATGAAAACACTGAGGTGGCCAATATCAACAGCTTTAAAAATAACAAAATTATGCCTACCAAAATAGGAATGGAAAATTGATAGTCTGCATTTCCCATGACGCGGTGGAAGATTTGAACAGACTGCTCCCACTGATGTCATGAAGTTACTGCTCTAAATTTACTGTTAGTAGGTGAAAACAAAACCATCCCTGGTTTAATATCTTTTCGCTTGTTCCCAGCAATAGAAGTTATAGATTATTGCTGACAGGAGGCAAAATGCTGACTCTACCTTAAACCTTGAAGCTGAGGTTTGCTAGTGCTGACCAGTGCTGGGTATGAAATTGAGTTAGCAGTCAGTGTTGGGTGTGCAGCTACATGACAGCAATTAGACACTTTGAAATGTAGGATAGCAGAGTGAAGTCACTAACTAGTCTTTTGCAGGTAGTTATTAAAAGCTGATCAACTGAAAACTGACCAGTAGAAACTTGCATGCTCCTGGATTTTAGTGTTTTTTAGTTACTCACTATTATTTGAAAGTAGAATCTTAAAACCTGTTCTTTTAGTAACCTTATTCTTCTTTCTGTAACTCGATTAATTTGTGACACAGAGGCTAAAATGTGTTTGTGATGTCAGTGACTTGGGACACAGACCCAGTTAAATGGGATAGCCTGAAACTCCAGCTGCATTAAGGGGAGAACAAAATTGCAAATGCATGATGCAGTACCTTAGAGAGAACAGAACTTTACTGATCCAGCAGTTTACCCTATGAGTTCTAATGCAGAGGAATGTATTTGGACAGGTATTTGGACACCCAAGAGGACTGGAAGTTGCAAGGCTGGATTTATTAGAGCTGGAAATAAATCAAATTTTGCAAAAGCTAGAACTGGCTTTTTTTTTTTTCTTTTTCCTAACACTGAGATCTAATAAAAATGGAAGTTAAATGGGGTTAAGATGTCACAGAAGAATGCAGTGAGAGATGCCACACACTGTCCTATGTGCAATCTTAATGCAGAATCATTGTTCATGATCTAGCATGCAAACACAGATCCAAGGTCTGTGACTACTTTTGTAACCACACCCTTTTTGTCTTTTTCAGAGCTTGGATTGGATTCTGGTACAGCATTCACCACAACTGTACAGAAGTGCATGAAAACATTTTTTAAAAAAAATTTGTTGTGGAAATTTGAGTCAGAAAAATCAGAACTTTCTGTTCCTGCCTCTACCATAGAACTCCTATGTACCAACCTAGTTACTCCAATCAAAGTGCTCCTCATTTTCTAATGTCAAATATTTGCATTGGTAGTTCTAGATAGCTGAAACACTGAGGACTTCAAAGCTACAGCTGAAGTTTGCTATATGTGTCTATACATATATCCTCAGAAATGGTGCTGGTATTGATATCCAAGCTGGCTCATTTTCAATTAATTCTGATAAACCTGCAGTTCTGTGTACATGTATATACATATAATGCAGAAGTGTCTATATACATGTACATAGAATCATAGAATTGCCTGGGTATGAAGGGACCTTGAAGACCATCTTGTTCCTACCCCCCTGCCATGGGCAGAGACACCTTTCGCTAGACCAGGTTGCTCAGAACCCCACCCAACCTGGTCTTAAACACTTCCAGGGATAGGGCATCCAAAACTTATCTGGGCAAACTGTTCCAGTGCCTCACCACCCCCACAGCAAATAATTTTTTCCTAATATCTAATGCAAGCCTACTCTGTCAGTTTGAATCCATTCCCTCTTGTCCTGCCACTACACGCCATCTCCATCTGTCCTGTAGGCTCCCTTCAGGTGCCGAAAGGCCACAATTAGGTCACCCTGAAGCCTTCTCTTCTCTAGGCTGAACAATCCCAATTTTCTCAATCTTTCCTTCTAGGAGATGTGTTCTATCCCTCCAATTATCTTGGTGCCTCCTCTGGACTTGCTCCAACAGATTAATGTCCTTCCTGCACTGAGGACCCCAGCACTGGATGCTGTACATGTATGTACATGTACATGTGTGAGCTGCAGGTTTTTCAGAATGAAGACAAGCTAGTTTGGGTACCAGTAGCATTCCTGTGGTAAACACAATCTTCCCTGTCAGTTATAAACCAATTTCTTCAGGACAGGGACACTGGAACCTGCCAGGTAGCTGCTGAGAAATGTTTGTGCCTTAGTGTTTTCTTCAGCCTTCAGAAGTGCTGGTTACTGTGCAAGTCTTGAAGGCTTTCTCTGTCAACTGGGAATGCCCTACTGAGAGGGAAGAATACAGCCTTATCAGAAAATTGATTAAATGTGTTTGCTTAAGACTTCCATGTTACAGTAAGATGCCCATGAAATGACCATGGAGAAATAGTTTTATTCAGTGCACTTAAAGTGAAACAAACAGTAGTTCGGAAAAGGCATTGTAGCCACTTGGCCATTACACAGCAAACATGGCAAGTACTGAATTTACTATAAAAGTATCCACCAACCAGACAAGCAGAAAGAAAAAAATATGACTCCCCCCCTTCTCCCCCCATCCCAGTGTGAACAAGGTTAAGAAGCATTTGTGCAAATGGATATATTTATGGCTTGGAGCCAACTGGGGAGAGAAAGCAATTGCTATAGATAGAATCCCAGAAGGTGTAACAGAAGTTGCAGCAGGCTGTTGGAGGCTGAAGTATGTCAAGAATGAGGTTAGCAATTAGTAATTCCAGAGACTTTATTTAAGTGGAGTCTGCTCACAGGTAGCAGACTCCACAGAATTCTAAACATGGAAGCAGTTGCTGGTGTTCTTTCTACTACTTGAGACAGAAAGTATAAACATTTTTGACTTACTAAGAGTAGGACACTTCAACACACATTTAAGGGTCCTGGCCACTTGACAGCAGCAGGCTTTAAATTCCATAGATGTAGAAGTAAAACTCTCATTAAAACTCTCACCTCTGAAGGAACATTACCAGAGGAACTGATCTTGATCAAATACATATTTTATACATGGCATGTTCCAATTTTTTTAATCCAAAACTAAGTTTACTTTTCCAGTAAAATATTATTGGATTTATTTTGGCACAGGCACACAACATCATCATGTTCTCTATTCAGACAGTACATACATCTATCCTTTATTTTCCATGTAAAGAAATACAGGGACAAGCTTTTGGCCAACCTGCTCTAATGCAGTTATTTTGTCTTATCTGTAACTCCCTCTGTAACTCAGCTGGGCCTGCTCAGCACAACAAACACAACTGTATATAACAATGATGTGTTTCTGAGGAAGTAATATCTTAACTGCTGCTAAATCACTAATGCTTTGAACATTTCACACATATTTTACACATAAAAGGGGAAGCTGGGTACAAACAAAACATACACCAACTAGGATTAGTGAAAGAAAAGATCATTATGGAGGTGGAGGTGTAAACCTGTGAAGTTTACAGCAGGCAAAACCAGCCATACCCCCAAACCTCAGACTTAGTTGCCCCTAATAATGGTTAACAGTTTTCAGCAATGTATAATTAGGGATGAATAAAATAACTGAGATGGAAACCACATTTCTCAAGCATCAGTTTTTGTTAATTGAATCATTATCTTTCTTGCTGCTTCTTGAGCTGAGGCATCCAGTGGTTTACTACAAAAGGAGCCTGTATACAAATGCCTTCAATTGGTGGTTATTTCGAGGAGAGTTCATGTTCTGCAGGAGAGTAAATGAATCTTCTCCCTTTTGAGATAATTGCATATTCAGGCCTCTGTGAATTATGGAAAGTGAATTATGGAAAGTGAATTTGGAGGTGACAACTCTTTGTGAGGTACAATTGCACAAGGTACAAGAAGCAATGACCAAGAAGCTTAAAGTGGCCTCTTTTATAATATATTCTTACAAACCTTCACACAACACTTAAAAATGTGTGAAGCCGTAACGCATTCTACATAACAGGAGTCAGACACAGGCTATCATAAAGGTTTTTGGAAAGACTACAACCTAACAATGAAAACCAAATATGCCTAAAAATGTGACGTACTTGTTTTAATAATAAAATACTACTTTAAAGTGGATCTTTAGGCCTTTGATCTGACTGCCACCGATCTTCTTGGGAAGAATATTTTTAAGATCTGCAACCTGACTGTCAGGTTGCCTGCTATTTCATCAATGTAAGCTCCTCAGTCTCCACAATCTGGGCTCCTAGCAATCATTTCCATAATGTTTGCAAAAGTTAAAATAGTTTATGTTGCAAAGCACTGGATTAGATCTCAAAAAAATGTACTTTATTATTGTTTCTGTAGGTCACCCAGATGGGTAATCTGCAAGGTTACCACTCTATTCCTCAGTTTCTTCATCTGTAAAATAGGGACAATTATATTCACTAGCTTTTAACAAACATTTCAAGATATACATGGTTAAGGATTAAGCAGCGTGTATTATCCCTGATGAGTAACACACAGCTGCTAATACACTGACTTATTCACTTTCATATTAGCATCTTTATTTAAACATTTGCAAAACACTCATTTTGTCAAACAGCAATTGCAAAGAGGCTTTTATCCAGCACAACTGTAATTAGAATAGTAGAGAAATGATGAGACTTTGAGCTCAAGACACGATGTATCTGGTATTTTGACTTTGAGTAACTGCAGTAGCAAAAAGAGTTTCCAATTCAAGTCTGCCCTCCGCTGGCTTTAGCAGAACACTGCTAATAAATTTTGGATCAATAGAGTCTTTCTGTAATGAAGTGAAGGAACTAAATTAATACAGGCTGATACATTTATTAATTGACACCTTTATTCAGCATTTATAAAAATTTTGTAATAGTAGTTAAATGACTTGTAATATTTTCTGAAGTCCTGTCTAGACTCCCCTGTCACATTCACGTTTTTCAGGATTTCAAAAGCCCATCAGCGTATCATCCATATTAGAGTGGCTGGAACTAAAATGCAACATGGGAGGTATCATTCTGCATGTGCCTTTAAAGAAATTTAATAGAAAAACTACAGAAAAATATTTTGCTTGATACAATTAATGACTCTAATAGATACTGCTGTATGTATTCGTCAAGTACTAAAAGAGACCAGGATAAATCTAGTCTAAATCTAGTAATCCAGTAAATATAGTCTAAATCTAGTATTCTGTCACTAAAAGCAGGCTGTCCCCTTAAAACATGAGATGAAAAGTAGACCATTTATTACTGTGTTTATTTTAGAAAGAATTTTCCATCACAAATACCACACACAAATAACTCATCTCTAAACTCAGGACGACTCATTTTCCTTTCTATTTTTAAAGCAGGAAGGTAATTGGAATGTGGGGAACTATCTTATTTATACTTACTCAGATTCATCTAGAATGATTTCAACCCCAAGGTGACATTGGTGTCTGAAACACAAAATCTGTATAATTATGTGCTGGATGATGTGATTGAGCTGAAAAGCCTCTGGTTCGTATATCTTGTCATCTTCATGCTTCGTTACATGTAACAGCATTTAATCTCTTGTGGCTGCTACCTACATCTAAAATAATGGAGAACAATATTGTCTCTTCAGATGTATACTTAATATACACTTGAAAAAAGGGAAAATAGAAAAGTATTACAGAAATGGCATTTTATTTGGACCATTTAAATGCTTGGAAATCAGTGTCAGATTCACAGCTTGTGCCAAATGTGCCTAATAGACTTTATAAAGCACAACATAAGGAATTTTCACAAGTTCCTTGAATGTCCTCTGCATCTGCTAAAATTCTTGCTGAAATGGCTCTCATTCAAAAATGACACCTTTAGGAGTCCATTAACATTCTACAAGAAGCAGTGAAAGGCACACAACTAATCTGCTGTTATGGGTTTGGGGTTGGTTGGTTTGTTTGTTGATTTTTCTTTATTTCTTTTTTGTTTTTTGCTCTAGGCAGGAAGCTATGGAAAAGCTACTGAAATCTCATTAATCATTGTAGTGCCTACTGCTACACATCACCCTCTTAAACTGGACTCCAGCATCTAAAATTACTAAAATGCAGTTGTTCTGCACTTCTAGGGGAATAAAGTTTGAGATTTTTAATAATCCTAACTGAAAAGCAGCAGCAGCGATTGAAATACTGATAGGTATTTCCCTGAAAGGTCATTTGTTTTCTGTGCAACAGTGGAAAGAGTCTTAGATGAACTTACAGGCTGAAATCAGGCTGACAATGTATAGAGAAGACACACTAGTGTGTCTACTTGACAATGTTTTGAAATTAGTAAAATCTAAAAACATTTGTCTGGGCTAAATATGGCATATGACTCCATTAAAATAGACAAAGTATGGACAGAAATTGTGTATGAAAGGCAAAAGGGAAGCATTTTAAGAGACTAAATTTTATTTTAGTAGAATAGTAAAAACTTCATTAACCATGAGTTGTGCTTCATTTAATCTTGATAGCACCAGATGAGACTTGGAAAGAAAGAAAAGAGCATTCCTTGATCGCCTTCTGGTATCTAGGAAAGGCCTTAATTACTCTTCATTATGATACTAAATTACTGATTTTAATCTTCCATGTGCTGAAGATCTCAATGAATTTGCAGTTAAATCTGAACTACTGAAATGCAAAAACTAAATACAGACATAAACGTTGATACTTTCCTCTGTACTGGTAGAATTTCCAGTTTCTGAAAGGCAGCTCCTGCTGGAGCGTCACCTTCAGCAGAAGGCTCAGGCAGCACACGCTGACGGGGCTCTGCCGGGGCATGTGTGAGCTGCTCCTCACCTTGCTGGTCATGGTTAGGCCCTGCTGAATTAGGAATAGGACAATAGGTTTGTCCTTCAGTTTCTGAAGTCAATTCACCCAAAGTGAACAATGAAGATAAATTAATACCTCTATTCAGTTTAAATAATTAGTTAAACATTTAGATTTACTACAAATTATTCCATTTGTTCATGTACATTACACATTTCCTTTGTTGACTGGGCAGTCTTATTCAAGATCTGAAAATACACATATTTTTACCTTTCCTTTTATGATCTGGACTCTGTAATTTGCATTACAAGTTGTTAAAAACTGTAATAATGACAGCACTAAAACCTAGATTGTGCTATGCTTTTAATTCTATTGAAATGAAATCTATATTGAATTAAACTCTAATTTACACTTCAAAAAAAATCTTAGTTTCAACAAACATCCTTCTTGTTTTGGAAGTTAGTTACAACAAAAAATTATACGTAAGGATATACATAGTAACTGAAATTACATATAATTTGTTTTACTGGGACTTAAGACAAAACCCGGAACAAACTGTCAAAAAACCCACACCGACCTGTTTCAGGTCTACCTGGTTATTTCAACTCAGAGTTCTTCCTTTTGCTTTACTACATGTTTTCTCTTAGCTTATAATCAGAGTTAATTAGTAGCTTGTTGTATACCTTTATCTTGCAAAATCTGAGAGTGCATATGAAAGCTCTATTGTAAATCAGTGAAGTGAGTGATGTACATCAATCAGTTAAATTTTCAAATATTTCACTGTCAGAAAAAGTTGTTTCAGCAGCACTTTTTTGTAGTTGTATGCTAAGAAAGACTACTAACAGTCAATGAAGAGAGAAAGCAGAATATGACTTATAGTTAGAATTATTATTTTTCAAATGCTGCAATTCTATGTCCTGTATCAGAGAGAAATATTTCATTTTTCTCTGCAAAGACTTACATTATCAGTTTCATGGTTGTTTCACCACTTTACAAAGGTTGGAGTAGGTATAAAGGCAAGTATACAAGCAAAGACTTTGGAAAATCAGAATATATGATTTGTTTTCCTCTCCTTGTTCAAATCATAGTAAAAATTTGCCTAAAATAAGCATCTTTTAAGTCCTTTAAAATCTTCATATATATGTGCTGTTGAAACAACATATTGTTTAGCAACAAAAATCTATTTGAGATCTCTCTACAAAGAAAAGGTTTACATTAATAAAATACCTTTAGAGGAAAATCCTCCTAGAGCTACCAAAACCTTTGCTGCTCAGCTGCTTAAAAAAGAGCCTAATTAAAAAACAATGAATGAGTAAATATGGGTATTAGTTTTGGCCTCAGAAAATCCTTTTATCCATCAGAGTTTTGCGTATCATTGAATGTATGTAAGGAATCAGATTATTGTTTTCATCCTCGGCCAAATATTGCAATCATAAAAACACGCATTGAAGAACTGTTGCACTTTTAGAAAAACTATATATGGTAAAAGGTAGCAGCATGTCTAAGTGTAACATTTAATTTTCATTATTAAGCAAACATATGCAGAATGGGAAAGTCATGCTTCAAACAACACTATAGTTCTGAAGCAGGTAATATTCAATTTTTAAGCACATCAACAGTTCTCAGAGGTCTCTAAAAGCTTTTGATGAGGTTCTTTCAATGCTGTCTCACCTCAGACTGCTGTTTCTCCTTCCCTGGCCTCAGAAGCTGTAATGAAAAATAATGAGATTATAACTCCATGTCACCACTCAGTTTTGGTTTAAGTAAATAAATTGTACAGTTACTGTATTAAATATACAAAAATACTACACTTTGCTGTTTGTTCCTGCCACTCTACTAATCATTCTACTAATTTTCAGCCAGCAGCCAAGCCCCACACAGCCTCCTGCTCACTGTGCCTCACAAACACTGGGATCAGAGAGAAAATCAGAAAGGTGCAAGCCAGAAAACTCATGGGTTGAGATAAAGACAGTTTAACAGAGAAAGCAAAAGCTGTGCACACAAGCAAAGCAAAACAAGGAATTAATTCACTGCTGCCCATGGGCAGGCAGGAGTTCAGCCATCTCCAGGAGAGCAGGGCCCCATCACATCTAACAGTCACTTGGGAAGACAGACACCATCACCCCAAATGTCTCCCCTTCCTCCTTCTTCCTCCCACTTTATATACAGACCATGATGTCCCATGGTCTGGAATATCCCTTTGGTCAGTTGAGGTCACCTGTCCTGGCTCTGTCTCCACCCAGCCTCTCATGCATCCCCAGTTCCCTCACCAGCATTCAGTACAAAAGGCAGAAAAGGCCTTGGCTCTGTGTAAGCCCTGCTCAGCAGTAACAAAAACTTCTCTATATTATCAACCCTGTGTTCAGCACAAGTAGAAAACACAGCCCCATACCAGCCACCATGAAGAAAATTAACTCTACCCCAGCTGAAACCCATACAGTGACTGACTGGCAGTATCACTTTTCTTGGAAATATCCCATATCAGACCAGAGTATATTCAACAAGTATCATACAGAAAGTCATATGAAGAAGATTCTAATTTGGACAAAAATTTTTTATATGCATTACAGCTCTGCATTCCAAGCATGTTTGGAAACTATGCCAATGCAAGAACTCAAATATACTCACCTCAAACTAATCTAGTTCTCAATAACATTCAGGAGACATTTTAGAATTCTGGTTATTTTGCACATGACCTAATTAGACAGCCTAAGTCTTTGCTCTTTTAACCGTAGTACTTTCCCTTACTCTGTCTCTGTCTTTTCTTGTCTTTGTGAAATGAAAAGGAACATTTCCCAGATCAGTGGTACTGCAGAGAAGCAGGGATTTATTAGAGTAAATGAATAGGAATACTAAAATGGAATAGAAGGAACATCATTATTAGGGCACAATAAAAATAGGAAGTTCAGTCGTAACAATGAAGTGAAATAGAATGTCTAGTCATAATATACTACTGTTTTTACCGACATCATAAAGATTCAGCCTGCAGTGGAAATCTGTTGAAGAGCTCTTCCTTATGTCCTTGTGCTATTTATACTGATTTATGGTATAATCCTAAAGTAACAAACATCCACCATAGTGTCTTTGAAATCTACGTTCCTCCTAAATAGGGTCAAACTCAAACTTTGTTCCCAAGCAGATGAATTTAATGCAGCTTCTTGTCAGCAAATTGGGGGAATCTCAAAAGTGAGATTGGTAAGTGCATAATGGAGGCCTGCAGGGATTTCCTACAACGTTTAGTGATTTTTCACAGACTTCAATGTGTCACTGCACTTTGTCTCCTTCATCAGCCTCTGAGTTGCATGGCTTTACTTTGTGGTTTGCTAAGATAAAGCTTTAGAGGTCTGGAATTCTTTAACCTGAAGGGTACCCTTTGCACTCAAAAAAACATGTTAAAGCCATGTTAAATCCACGTTAAATCATGTTAAACATGTTAAATCCAGTGACATTATTCCCTGAATCTGACACTTCAGCCATTCAGTCATGTCTATAAGAATCTCAATTCCCTCATTTACCAATAAAAATGGAAATATTTGGCCATTTTACCATGGGTACTAGTAATATTTATTTGCTGTGAAAATATTTGTGGAATTATTGTTAATCAAGCTAATAAAACAGTAGGGATTCATGTTCTTGTTGTCCCAGTTGAAACCTCTGCAATTTTGTTTCTGATTTTATTGTTATTGCTGATCACACGAAACTACAAGGCAAAAGAAATTCAAAGAGTTTTTTTTTGTAACAAAAGACTTTCAACATCTATGGCATCACCAATCTTCTTTTGTCACTCCAGCAATTGAGGCTTTTGTTCTCCTTTAGTTAATGGATACACCTTTCCACGTGGTTTTGTCTTCATTATCAGTCACAAGAAAAAAAATCAAAATCACAATCAGCTGAGCTCTTAGACCCTCTAACACCCTGGGTGACACAAGAGCCAAACAAAGGCATGGAAAACTTCTGGAGTCAGCAGAACCATTTATTGTTTTTTGTTTTGTTGTGGAGGTTTTGTGGGTTTTTTGGTTGGTTGTTTGGTTGGCTAGCTAGTTGAGGTCTTTTAGTGCAAATATGATATGTTGGACAGTATGAGACTATGGATGTGTGCTATGATGAAATAAGTGCTCTTCTCTAGGCACAATGCTTACTTTACAGACACCCTTTCACCTTTTCAGTATGTAAGACTATGTAGATCTAGACTGGTAACTGTACAGAATCAACACTGGTTTATCTGCATACCAACACACACGCTTCTGCTGTTCTAGCACTGATTTTGTTTGGGAGAAAACTGCAAAAGTAATACTAACTTTCTCAATATTAATTTCCTGTCTTCTGTAGTTAAATCAATGAAATAACCTGCAAGCTTTTAATCAAACATTCAAATTGGCAGACATGAGAAATGAAGGCTAACATGTTTCTGTGCTCTGAAAATTACTCCTTGACTCAAAGTGTGAAGGGAAGAAAATCTGGTACATGTGGCACACTTTGCTGAGTATCCTTTCTCAAGAACACCCACAATAACATTATATGCACTTTGTCACATCTGATACTGCTAAACCAATTCTCAAAGGAGACAGAGCAACTGTTCAACCCTTCCTATCAGGTGATCTGTACATTCTGAATGCTACTTGCACTAAGATTACAGGAAGGAAAAATACCTTTTGAATGTCACTCCACCACAGTGGGTCATATTTTATTGCCAAATTTTGTAAGAGATTATTAACAAGCTGTGTGCTGTAATGAACAGTTGGTTTTGTATGTTTAGAAAGAACAAGCTGTAACAGTAACCACAGTGTGGAAACAGATCTTACTTGGCCTCGTTTACAAAGGAAAACCAATTTAATACAAACTGCTGAAAAACAAGTTCCTGCAAGTCAAAAAACCAGGTGCAATGGTTTGAGTTCTCTTTTGAGTGTGAAAAACCATTACTGATTAATGAATGTGCCTCTTCCACTACACTGGTTCATAAGAAGAGTAAATTTGTAATTTTGAATGTTTGTACAATTCTACTTATGCGTACTAATTTGAAAAGTTTGGCAAGTGATATACCAAAAATATTTAAATCCAACACAAACCTATGGATAGAAAGACTTTTTCTCTCAATTTTCAGTTAGAATTCCTAGAATTTCCCCACCAAAGGCATGCTCTTTTGGGAAAGGTGCAGGCATACAGTCCTATGAAGTCCTATTGATGTTCATGATGAATACAGACAGCACTGGTGCCTAACCTTTCCATAGGGATAAGCTACTCAGTTTCTAAAAGAGACACTCAAAAAATCTAAGCCTCTATTTTACCTGTCAGGTATCATTACATGTGTGTCAGTCCTATGACCAGAAATACTGGTGTATCCCAAGTTTAATGTGTATGGAAGCACAGGGCACTGGGACTGGTGTAGAGCAGGAAAGGCTGTGCATTCTGTAGCATGACTGCACGTTTGTGCCATGACCTCACCAAAATATTCTTTCACCCCCCACACTTTCATAATTCACAGACCATGGCAAAAGCAAGCCATGGGCTGCCAAAACCCCTCATGTTGCCTGCAGTTTGCTACCTGCCTATACCTGGAGAGCAAGCAGTGAGCTAAAAGCTCCTATTTTTATCATCTTGAAATAGCAGAACAGGCATTCATACACTGGAAGAGTAAATGGTATATCTGAATAAGTAAGATTTATTATATCCCTGGATTTTTTCTTGTCTCTAAAAAGTACTGACTTGCTGCTATTCTTAATGTGACAAACTGGCTACAGAAGTTCAAGTAACTGCTGTAGGCAAACCAATATATGACATGCAGAACTTTGCTACAGGTAGCAGACATGATACAGCCTGATGGTGTTAACTGCTGCAGGTGCATTAGTAATAGCAGAACCTGAAGACCTGCATCTGGCTTGGATCTGGCATTACAGCAAAAGGCAGGAGGTTACCTGAGAAAGAATGAAAACATGGTAAAAACATGATATAAATAATTGAGTCAAAGGCATAGACACTACACAGCAAGATGTCACGTAAGTTGTGTCAAACAAACAGTAGCTTGGTGGTTAGGGCACTGCAAGGACAGAGGCCACTCATTTATTAGTTAAAAAAGAAAATGCCTCAGTGTTTATCTGAGCTCTGAGGTTTTTAAGGACAACAAGCTCCAAATGCTGTACTGGCAGTTTTTAGGTTATCAGGTCTCTCCCCATATTTCTAGTGAAGTTTTCACTCCCTGAACTCCTTGTTTCCCTGGACTGGATACATCACATAGCCTAGTATTTTGAACTGGAAGGGACCCACAAGGGTCATCGAAGTCCAACTCCTGGCCCTGCACAGGACATGCCAAGAGTCACACCATGTGCCTGAGAGCATTGTCCAAACACTTCTTGAGCTCTGTCAGGTTGGTGCTGTGACCACGTCCCTGGGGAACCTGTCCCAGTGCCCAACCACCCTCTGGGTGAAGAAGCCTAAACGTTCCTTGACACAGCCTCATGGAGAACTTCATGGAGAGGCATTTCCAGTTTCCTCCAGGAACACTTTTTCTTATCACTCCATCTCTACCCTTCACTTACCAAAGGCACTTCCTACCCTCCAGAGGCGGCGTGTGAGCAACACCTCGAGAACTCCGGGGAAGAACAAGCACAAGAGTGCGGCGGGAGCCAAGGCGGGCAGGGAAACCCACAGCACTTGTAGCCCCCGCGCCCCCTCACAGCCTCCAGCCGCGCTGGGCCGATCCCAATCCCGATCTCGCTGCCGATCCCTCAGCCTGCAGCGCTGGAAGGCGGGCGGGACCAGCCCGCCGGGGCCGTGGCGGGCAGAAGCCACCCGGGGAACACAGGGCACCCCGCAGCCGCCATTTCCGAGGGCACGGCCAGCCCCCGTCCCCGCCCCGCAGCCCAGCGATGGGTCCCGCCCAGCGCACGGCGCTGTTACGAGAGCGGCTGCGCTCCNTGCCCTTGGCAGAACTGAGACGGGGAGGCTTTTTGTTATAGTTGGTTTTTTTGTTTGTGTGTTTGTATGGTTTTTGTTTGTTCCCCCCCGCTTTTTTTGTAAAGAAGAAGTACGTGATCTTCCCACTCTACTCGGCCCTAGCGAGGCCACATCTGGAATGCTGTGTCGAGTTCTGGACTCCTCAGTACAGGAAAGATTAGGAGCTGCTGGAGAGGGTCCAGCAGAAGGCCACGAAGATGATTAAGGGGCTGAAACATCTCTCCTATGAGCAGAGATTGCGGGTGCTGAGCCAGTTTAGTCCAGAGAAGAGAAGACTGGGAGGGGATCTCATTAAAGCATACAAATATCTCAAAGGCAAGTGCCAAGAGATTGGAGCCAGACTCTTTAATGGTGCCCAGATACAGGATGGGGAGCAATGGCCATAAACTATAACACAAGTTTCACCTCAACATGAGGAAGAAGTTCTTCACGTTGAGGGTGGCAGAGCACTGGAACAGGCTGCCCAGGGAGGTCGTGGAGTTTCCCTCTGTGAAGACATTCAATACCCAGCTAGACACATTCCTATGTCACCTGCTCTGGGAGACCCTGCCTGGGCAGGGGGTGGACTAGGGGATCTCTAGAGGTCCCTTCCAACCCTAACAATTCAGTGGTTCTGTAATCAAGAGGTTTTTGCTCCTTTTCCTCCCTGGAGGCTAATCCTGTGTGAGGGCCCCTCTGGGGAGTGGGCAGAGCACCGAAGCAGCCAAACAGCAAATGGGGCTGCCATTGAACCCTGTGTCAGTGACTGCCTGCTGTNCTCTTCCTCCTCCTCTCTGCCCCGCCGTCGGGATGCCGAAGCTTAGCAAGGAGGCCAAGCAGCGGCTACAGCAGCTCTTCAAAGGCGGCCAGTTCGCCATCCGCTGGGGCTTCATCCCCGTAGTGCTCTATCTCGGTCAGTGCCGGGCGGGGGACGCGCGGGGGCCCTCGGCGGCCATTGCCGAGGCCGGCTCTGNGGTGACCCTGCCTGGGCAGGGGGTGGACTAGGGGATCTCTAGAGGTCCCTTCCAACCCTAACAATTCAGTGGTTCTGTAATCAAGAGGTTTTTGCTCCTTTTCCTCCCTGGAGGCTAATCCTGTGTGAGGGCCCCTCTGGGGAGTGGGCAGAGCACCGAAGCAGCCAAACAGCAAATGGGGCTGCCATTGAACCCTGTGTCAGTGACTGCCTGCTGTAAGTCGTCAGGGCTGTGCTTTGTGCTCTAGGGAGTCTCTGGTGAGCAGAATGCTGGGAGCTCTGCTTCATGGCGCTGAGGACATTGCCAGCCTCTGGCTGAGATTGACTTTCCAGCAACAGGAATACAGGTTACAGTCTCTCTCCCACCAAAAATAGCGTGGCTCCTGTTTCCAAGCTGCAGTGGAATGTTAAGGGGATGCCTTGATGTTGTGCCTGGTGCCCAGGATATATTTTGCTTGCTCCTGTCATCAGGCTGGCCAGGCATCACTGCTACAGGGTAGTTCTCCTGTTGAGTTAGAGGTGTAAGCCATCAGCCATCCTTGTTAAAGAGAGGCCAGACACTTTTGTTCACTTTTTTTTATAACAGGGGGGCCCAGGAAGGCTGATCCCTGCAATTCATTTGGCTTACTTTCTGCCCAAACTGTTGGGCCTTTGGGGAACAAAGGCCCAATGCTTTTTGGAGAAAAGCACCTAAACCAGGCAGGCATCTTTGCATTGAATGCAAACATGAAGGAGGTCTGGGAGCTTGAGGTGTTTCCAGTCAAATCTGAGAGGTTGTTTTGATTAATTGAAGAGGGTGCAGTGCCTGGTTTGAAGGGCTTTGATTGTTTATAGATAACAACCAGGCAAATTGTCTCTTCAGCTGTTACAGAAGTGCTTTAACAGCAAATGCAGGCAAAAGAAGTCACTTGAAAAAAAACTAATGGAAAAAACTAATTAGCATTATTAGGTCTGAACTTTAATTGCATGTCCATTTTTAGTTTATAAATTATTTTAAATTACTAAGTTTTGGGTGGAATTTCAACAGTGTTTTGTGACTTAATTTGCTGTTGAAGTTTTGTTTAGATTTTACTTCCATGACAGTGTCTGTGGATGTCGGAAAGATGGTCTTTCTTCTTAGTGACATCAGAGTGTCACATTAGTGACACTAATAAGTTATATTGGTGACATTAAATAAGTTACTTCAAATTGTATAAAGTCACCTTACTGTATTTAGAGTTGCACTAACATCAGGATGCCTAGTATATTTTTTTGTTATGTAGCAGTGAGAAATTTAAGTTGTAGTAGTTTAGGTTCATATCTCCAGAAAATAAGTGTGCTGTACTACATCTGCCTTGCCTTCTTATAAATTTATCTGCAGTAATGAAAGTATAAGCAGATGGGAAGGTGAAGTGCAGATGCCACCTTGTTTGCCATAGACATTTGGAGGTGGCATGTACCCAAAGTCTGCAGGATTGGAAGAACCTCTTCTCTACTAGGATTACTTTTGAATCTGGAGAGAAAGTGTGACCCCGTGTGTATCAAATACATGCTGAACTAAAAATAGGCAAGGAAATGGTCAGCAAATTTGAGTCTGTAGCTTTCTCTGTAAGGCTTTCTAGCTCAGGGCATGTACAAGGAGCCCAGTATGAGGATGTGCAGTTACAGGTCATTGGTGGGGTTTTGTTGTATTTTTTTAAACTTTCTTTGAAGTGGCTGCCCTGGTTTTAAGTCAGTAAATTACACCAATGCAGTTATGTTAAACCTGGTTTGCTTATTTAAAATTACTAGGGGTGAGGGGAGGAGGCAGAAACATTCACACACACAGAGTGTGGCTGCAATTCATGAATTTTAGTGTTGCTGGACAGTATGGCAGCCAAAGAACTTAGGTCAGGATGTCTAATAGTCTCAGATCGTTCAAGGTTATCTTCAAAGAGCTTTTCCAGTGCCTGTGAAGTTAATGGAAGTTTTTCCATTAACCTTTGTGGCCTGTGTTTCAGGCAACATGACATTAATTATTTATTTTCTGTAAACTAGGGAAATTATGTATTTTTCGTGAAACATTCACTGCTAGATAGCCAGTGTAGTGTTGAACAGTGCCTGAATTGCATGATTCTGTTTCAAGACTTTTATTTAACAATCCAGAGAGAAAAGATTCTTCATATACTAAACCTTCAGCTGCTTCCCTAGGATACATATACTTTAGTCAGTTGGTATATTTGAGTCATTGGGGGCTGGGGATGATCTCTTTGTAGTTAACTTTCATTTAATTTTCCTGGGTATTAGAAAACAGCTTGTTGGTTTGCAAGCTTTAGTAGTATGTAACTTTCTCCAAGAAGTGCCAATCAGAGTAGAAGATTTGAGGTTAAATTGATTTAACATTTAGCATTCTGTCATGCTAAATTGGGTGAACTGTTACTGAAATACTGCTTTTAAGTTGTGTGTCAGATGTCATTGTAAAATTGCCTGTTAGGCCTCAAGGTGCTTACTCTACACCACTTTTAGGTGTCTTTGTTGGTAGAGCCCCGCTAGGTTGCTTTCTGAACAGCATTTAACATCTGTGTGTAAAAGTATGTATGTCTTGATCTCTGGCATAGATGACTTCCTTCATCTCACACATTTAGTTGATCCTGAATTTTAGGTCAGGTAAAGATGCAGGTAAGACTTTTTTAAAAAAGAAAAGTGTACATTGGTATTTATTTTCTTTCCTTTTTAACCCTTGTAAGAATGTGCATTTCTTATTCAGGTTAGTGCACAGCTTCATGAATCACAATTCTGTGTTCAGTAGTTTCCTTTTTTATTGCTATTTAATGGGCTGGAATAACTTCATAGAGATTTAACTATGTAGGAATCTGCACATACTTTTTTATTTTGTATATGTATGTAATGTATGTTTCACTTCAGGTTTTAAAAGAGGTGCAGATCCTGGAATGCCTGAGCCAACTATCTGGAGGTATGTATTGGTTCCAAATGTATGTACAAACCCAGTGCAGAAGTTATTGGTTTGGGTGTTATCTCTGGCCAGCAACAGTTGTGAATGATGCTTCCATCCCTTGTTTTTAATTGTTGTGGTTCTTGTTTCTTTGGAAATTCACATGACAAGTCAGCAAAGTTCTAGTTCTTGGGAAGACTTTTCTCTTAATCTTGCATAGTTTTTACGATATGGAACTTCCTGTGTCTTTCACATGACAGCTGCCCTTCTAATCTGTTGTAGAGCTAGTTTGTGCAAGTTTCTGCACTGAACAATAACTTCTCAGATTTCTAGCACAAATTGAAACCAAAATCCAATCTCCTTCTGCCTTTGCAAATGAGGGAATAACACTGCATAAAAGGTGCAGAAATAAAGGGCTGTATCCTTCATTATTAGTCACTGTCATGAAGCAAAGTGCATTTGACTCATGTTGCCTCTTTCTTGTGGGACTCTTTATTATGCTGCAATGTTATGGCATGAGTAATGCTTATGTTCTAGTGACATTTAGTTTTATTGAAGGGCTTCCTTGGGTCTAACTAATTAAAGTTTTGGAGAAAAGCTGGTTCTTCTGTTTTTCAAGAAATGCCTTTGATTACTGTGCAGGACCAGGTATTCCTAAAACAAATAATTGGTGGACTGTATTGTTTGCAAAGTCATAGATTAACTCGTCTTGATTTACGTAGTTACAGTGTATAGAAATCCCATTTTTAGGATTCAATGATTGAGTAGAAACAGTAGAAAATATGGGAAAAAAAGTAGTAAGATCATATTACTATTTCAGTGGAATTTACTGTTGTCTTAATAACTAAGTTGCTGCAGTTGTTTGCTTGCTGACAGTGTTTCTATGTTTAGCTTCACTGGTGGTTTGAGACTTCTTTTTTTGGTGTGCATCTGTACAGTGTAAAAGAGGTGCTTTGTACCAGAATATATATATACGTAGACACTATGAACAGATGTTTCATCTAATCTGAGGCTTACAGATGCTCATTTTTGTGAGCACATGTTAGTGCTCTGTAGCCTTAAATTTTATTTTAAAGGTGGCATTATTTCAGTATTTTGGGGGGTAGTGTTTATTCTGTACATTTGTAGGGCTGTTCCTCCAGGCTTGTGTTTTACAAATATCAATTTAAAGACAAGTACCTGCTGCAAATCTGACTTTGATTTCCTCCCCCCTCCCCTTTCAGTCTACTTTGGGGATGAAGGCTGTGGTGGTCCTGTTGTAGAGGCAGCCGATGGACAGAGTGTCAGAAGATGCGTACATTCCAGAGGATGAGGCCGACACTTAGACCAGCTGGCTCAATCAGCTTGCTAATGCCATAGGTTGTACATACAACAAAATGAAGTTTATATGGACCTAACTTATTTGCATTACGGTGTAATTAAATAAATACTGTTTGAATGGATGCATATTGGTTTTAGTCTTTACATAACATAATGCAGTGGTTTATTTATTACAGAAAGCCGTGGTGGGTGGGGGTTTTGTTTTGTTGCGGTTTTTTCCAGAATATGATGATATTTAACTCCCATACTTAGCCCTGTTAATGATTCCCTTTTGGGTAAAGATTCCTCTTTATCTTCGCAGTAACCAGAAAATCAAGCTAATGTTTTAAATACCTCAATATTCCTCAAAAGTTCCTTGCCCAAATGTTGGTAAGCCTCTGTGGACGGTTACTGTGCTGATCCACTTCAGTTTTTTTATCTTCTTCTGGGTTCTTTTTTCTGTGGATACAGTAAGGATTGAGGGATGTGTATGTTTGTGTTTTCTAGCACAGTTCAGATACTAAAAAAGTATACTTTGCTGCTAAACTTACCTTTAAATGATCTCTGTGTTTTCTGGGATTTAGGGTGGGGTGGGATGACACAACAGTTGAGTGCTCTGTGTGTATGTGTATAAATTGCTCTTACTGTAAGAGAAGGTTACTAATGTATAACTGAAGGAAGAAAACAAGTACACTAAACAAGGTATGTGCTTCATTGTTATGCTGAAGTCTTGCTCTTTAGACCATGGTTGTTTTGGTTTCAATCGGTTTTCTCCCTGATTTTTCAGGCTTTTTTTACATTAATTAAATGTTTAAGAATAGGAGATTCCTCAGTTTTTAATCTGCCATGGCAATTCATGGTAATATGTTACTGTGTTTAAGGGCTCTGATTGGAGAAACAGAGAGAAATGATCCAAGAGAAAAAACTTAAAATGAAGGACAAGAATTGCAAAGGAAGAAGTGAAAATGTTTATGAGAGCTAATGCAAACCAGCACGTTCTTTAAAATTCCATTAATCATGATAACTCAGTCAAATGCCATGGAATACTGTCATGGCTGATGCTGATAGACTGCTGACAGTGGAACAGTGCAAGGACTGAAAGCAGAACAGTGTCTCATGACCATGTATCCTTTTGCTAGTGCAGCCTTTCTAGTGCCTTTTCTCTTACAGTAACTTGAGATTAATGTAACTGCTCACAGTCTTATATTATGAAAGAAACTAAATTTTTGATTATTTTTTTCTGGACTGATGATATCTAATGATAGTAATAATGAAATAATCTGTTGGTACTTGGTAGTGGCTTTAATCATGATTAGGAACATTTTTCTTCTTTAGAGTTTTGTGCAGTAATCTGAGATATTCAATACTAAGAGATACAGCATTTGGTGTGAAGTAACTCATATTTCTCAATCAGATTTTACATTTCACACGGGTGTACAATACCCAAAATGCAGCAGTGGGTGGATGGACCCAAACACCTGCAGAAATGTATTTCATGTGCCCTGTTATGTGTCTGACATTTGGGGATGTGGTTTGTGGGTGGTAACCACCACATGGTTGCTCTGGCTGCTTTCCAAGCATTATAGTGTTTGGCAAGAGGTAGAGAAATAGGGAAGTGTTTCCTTTTTCATTGAAAGTTTTACAAAAGCATGCATATGTCAAGCACAAGCCAGATTCTGTGATGTCTCCATGCTGAAAGTTTGTCTTAAAAAATAGTTGCATTTCAGATTTTTTGTGACTTGGAATTACTGGATAAATATTGCTTATGAAATTCTTACTTTAAACACATTGGATAGGAAATTTTTGGTAATTCACTGCTCCTGAAGTATGTTTCAGGAAAGTTATTAGCATAGAAATCTTGGGTTTTCAGATTGAGGTGGGAAAAAGTCTTTTATAGTACCTTCAAGTCAGATTAAATTGAATGCCAGTATGTAGTATGTTTTTTGTTTATATGCCCAGACTTTCATTCCAAATAGTGTTCTTACTGTAATTAAAAGGTGAGTCAAGCTTCTCCTTAAATGAACATTTATATTCTTCCCTGGTGGAAAAAAAAAAAAAGACCAGGTATTAATCATATTAATCGTTAAATCTTGGTAATTAATTTTAAGTTAGCAAAAAAAAAAAAATTGGAGGTATTTTTCTTGAAGTTTGAAAATGAGGAAATCTTTGGTATGGTTGTTGTGAAGTTACTTTGCAGTTTTTGTCGTTTTCACAAAATTTGGATGTGTTTGTAAGAGTAGATTAGTGGTTTGGGAAGTAACACATGAAAGAGATTCCTGTGAAGAATCTTAATTTCCTTAAGTAAGGTCAGGAACTATGCTTGTTTCAGCAAGACTGGGAGTTTTTTGATGGTGCTAGGGAGAAGAGGGCAGGTCTAAGAAGTGAGGTGGAAGAACTCGCATGTTGGTCAAGGCTGGGGACTTAATTTAGGTGTTATTAATTTCAAGTGTTTTAATCTATGATTTTTTCCTTTCTATTTTTCTCCCAGTAGAACTTGAGAAAATTTTATTTTACTGTCATATAGGAGACACTTAGAAAAGAACAAATACGACTTTTCCTGCTTGACTGTATTGATTTCTGTCAATGAATCAGTGCCTTCTGCAGCCAGGTGCAGATTATTTTCTGTGATGGGGTTTGTGATGGAGTCCTGTGAACTCTTAGTGTTGGAATAAAGCCAGTGAGCATAACTTGCTGAAAAATGGGCTCTGACTATCACAGCTGAGCTCAAGGCTACAGTAGAGATATCTGAAATAAAATCATTGATGCCTTCCTGAGTTTGGTGGAGATTGTACTGTCTTTGAGGTATCCTGTTGATCGTAGCCCGGAGATAGGGATTGTTGTTGCTTTTCACTTTGTGCCTTCAAAGTGGAGGAATGTGGAGTGTGCTTGTGGTTGCCTTAGTGTCAGGGAAATGCTGCCTGTCATTGGAGCCTGTTGGACCTGGTGACAAGCAATTGTGCAAGGGACAGAGAGGGAGTCTTGTGAGTTTGGTGGTTTTCTTGGTCTTAGTGTATGGACTGTGGATCTCCTGCTTATCAGGGTAGAAAAGGAATGGTCAGTTTAGTGTCATCACTAAAGGGAAAAAAAAAAAATCTGGCTTTCAGTATAATTTTGTTCTTAATGATTTAATCTACAAAGAAACCTATCTCTGTGCTCCATAAACTTTTCAAGGCCTGGCCAGTTGTGAGGCAAAGTTAAGGAGATCGAAAATTTGTAACAGGTTTTTAATTTTGCTACAAATTCCTGGTGTAGACACAACTGGTACAAAGTAACTGTATACACAACAGAGGCTGTGTGTTGTTTTTTTTTTCCTTGAATGAATTTATCAGCAAAGCTCCTATTAGCTGAACTATAACATTTAAACACATAAACTGTGCAGACTGAATCAATGTTCAGAATTTTGCCACAACAGTCCCATTTTGGTGAAGTATAAAACTTGTGTTTTGCTACTTTGTACGGCTGTCTTCCAAAATGACTGTAGGTGACAAAGAGCTGCTTAAGATCTCATCTTCTTGCATTGTGTGGTAAACGAAACAGACATCTAACATAATGGTTTTTATCAGGAGAGTTGCTAAATCAAACTATATATACCCTGGATGTTTTTGGAAATATTTTCTTACAGTCTTGGAATTTAAGCTATGATACTGATGTTATTTGGAAATTAAAGCTTATTACATCTGTTTTCACCACAGGAGGAGAGACCACATCCTGTTAAATGTCATATGACTTATTTATTTTTTACAAATAACAACTTAATTGCAATTTCTAAATACTTTTCCATGATGGTGTGTGATGCAATAGCCATTTCTTGGTTAATCTTGTGGGTTACATACATTGTTTCTTGGTCATGGTTATGTTAATTCAGGATTAGAGGATGGGTTAGCTGGAGGGAATGTTTATCTGCTGTGTGGAGAAGAATATGGCAGGGCAAATCAAATCTCACTGTTTCGATTCTGATGGTGAATGTTTGGTTTTTTTAAACATTTTCTCATGAATTATTTTCTCAGGAAAGAGTGAATCTTAGATTCTGGTCACTGAATAGAAATCCAGATTGCAAAATTTCTGTAGAGTGTTTTCTGATGACTGCCAAAGTCAGTCTTGAAAATATAGAAGGATTTGGTTAAATATGTTTAATTGCAGAAATTGGTTGATTTAGCTAGTAATTCATAGAGATTGTACTTCAAGGTTGAAGCATGAAGAGGTTGCTTTTTTTGAGAGCAAGGGAGTAGGTGGGTTTTGGTTTTCCCCTTATCAAGAAGAGGAAAGAAATCTTGTTGAAAAAAATCTCTCTCGTTGAGAGAGATCAGAAATTGTTATCTAATCATTTGACTTGAAAGCAAGGACTTAGTCACAAGGTTTCTAGTTACATATATACTTTTTTTTTTTTTGCCAATACCTTGACCATAAGGACTTTGATATATACTACTGCATACTTACCTTTCCATCATTTTATCTTTGAAATTGAAATTGGAAAATATTATTAGTTACAAATAACAATGGCAATCATAGGGGTAAGTTTCCCATCAAGCTAAGCCGACCTATTGGCTCATTACTGCTGAAAAGTGATGCTGTTGCTGTGCTTTACTGGTGGCGTAACTCTTCCATCTCTTGTAGCATCAGCTTGGTTTAGCTAATCTCACCATCAGCTGTTGATAAAATCTGTGGAGGCACTAGAGATGCATGCAGTCTCATTCAAGTAGTTGTTCTGTCTGCCAAAACTTAGTGCTTACACCAATACCTGGTAGGGAATGGTGCTGCAACCTGGGAAGTTGGTCAGGCTGAAATGTTTTCCACTTTTTTTTTTCCTTAGAAGTTTCTTACACAGTAAAGTATGGTTAAAAAATAGAAAAATGGTACTTCAGAGACTCTCCCTTACCCCCACCCCCCCCCACTTTTCTATTACAGATGACTTTGATATTAAGTTGCATTCTGTCTTTTTGGTTGTTTTGGGTTTTTTCCTCTCTTGTCCAGCATTCTGGTGTTACAGCAGCTGCTCTTGGGGATATTTTGTTTCTCATCTTAAACACTGTTTCTGAATACTGTGGGCTTTTCTTGCATACTGTATAATGTATGCATGCTTTTCAACATAGCTTTACCTTTTTCCTTCTTTGGGAATTTAAAATCAGGATGAAGGGAGCTGGTAATCTGTGAAGCATTCCAGAATCTCAGTGTGAGGTTAATGGCTAAGGATGAATGGAAATGTGGGGAAAGGCTAGCTGGGATGTGCAGGGCGAGGCTGGTCCTGTACAGCAGCAGCCAAAATGCTGCTTTGGTGGGTAACTTCGTATTTTTTTAGGTCATTATTAGCAGGTCTTTTTTAATTTGGGTTGTGTTAGTGGAGCTTTTTTTGTTGTTGTTGTTTTGTTTTGAGTTTTCTTTGCTCAGGGAGTTGGCTGTCAGTTGGGAAGAGCTCTCTTCAGTAGAAGTGTTGAGGCATTGTTGCTGAGTGTAGTTAGGACTGCCCACTTTTTACTATTGTTCTTGGTTTTTTATGTGTTTGTGCTGGTCTGCCAACTAAAATAAATGTCTTTGTGTGTTTTACTGATGTAAAATAGTTTCTACACAGCAAACTGGAAAAGGAATAAGTTGGTTCATTTAAGAGGCCCTGTAACATGCTCAACAGTGTTTAGGTGTTCTCTGATTTCATCTCAATTCCTTACTGCAAATATTTGTGTGTCAGAAGCACCAGTGAGTGTTGGTTTCAGCAAGTGGTGCTGATCCTGGGAGCAGTCCCTGAAGTTGCCACTGTGACAGGAGACTGATGGGCCAGCAAGGCAGCTACTGCTTTGAAGGACCCTGAGAACTGTGGAGGAGCCACAGATGAAATAATGGCAGCTCAGTGACACCATCAGGGATAACACTTTCCTCCAGGAATGACTTGAAAGTTGACCTCCACACCCAACAAGGGGTAATCTTTGCTGATCTTGTGCACCCTAAAATGTGGCAGCATTTATATATTTACTAGAATTGCAGACAGCCTGGGGTAGTCATCAGCTGAAGGGTATGGGTGGAAGTGTCGATGCTTGTCTGTCAGTTGTTGCAAGGGATTTCAGCACTTCAGTTCTTACACGATTTTTGATGTTTCAGGAGATCAGTGTGAGTTTGTTTAGATGCAGTGTACATAGTAACTAATGATGATCTCAAGCAGCCACTCTCTACTGGAAGAAGTGAAGGCAGGACATGCCTTTCCTTTTGGTCAGCTTTTTTTTTTTTCTTTTTTTTTTCCCCCTTGTCTGTTCTCACATAGTACTTAGGTCCACTTTGGTCTTATAGCTGTTATTGACATAATAAAGGCCAGAAAGGTCTCTAAAGAAATGGTCACTAAAAAAATTCCTGTGAAGGTAAGCAGTGGAAAGGCCAAGCCAGGCTTTCTTATGTTTCCTGAGCGTGTGCCAGGACAGTTCAAGTAGTATTTTACATGCTGTTAGAAAACCCATTCACCACAGACATCTTTCGAGATCTCCTTGAGATCTCCTCATTCCTTCTCCAGATGTTGCTCAACTTGAGATGACAGTTTTACCATATTGGGCAAAGCAGTGGTTTGTTTTGTTTTGAGCATCTGAGATGTGAGCAGTGGGTGGACTGGTCACTGTTTTGGCATCCCCAGTGGTGGAATGCATATGTGGACAATCAGATCACTCAGAGGAAGAGGAGAGTTTGCTGACATCCTTATCCACATTCCAAGGCATGCCTTTCATCTGCGCATCTTCACCACTGTGCCAGAAGGAAAAGTGAGGGTAATTAATTAATAATCTACCATTTTTAGGGATAAAGCTTGAGGGACTTCTGCTGCCTGCATCCCCTGTGTGGTCTGTGAATTTCTCTGAGTTTGGGTATATGAGGTACCTGCACAGCTACAGTGCTGCAGATGATACAGCCAAGGAAAGTTTCAGTGGTTTGGTACTCAGGCTTAATGCCTGTTCTGTTTTGGTTTTTTCTTTTTTTTCACACAAGTATTCAAGAAAATGCATTCATGGTATGTGGCTTGTCCATACTAGTGAAATATAAATTATAAAAGACAAATGTACGTTGCTGCATTGCTCAGCAGCAATATGTTGATTTATATTGCTTAAGGAAATAACCTAAATTTTTTTTTTCTACATTTTACAGTAGGGGCCAGAACTGTTTAACCAAACTTGGAAAATTCCCCTGGATGACAGCAATAAAACTAATCAGAGGATAGTATTCATGTCAAAGTGGTTAATGTGGTTGTCTCACCACTTTATTTATTTAAGAGACTATTTGACTTGTAAGAAGATACTTGCAAACAATTTTATTGGGTGTTCCTTATTAAATGTAAGGCACTTCTCCATTTGTTTCTCAGGAGCATTGATGGATTATCTTGTTCATTCTTAAGTGCCCTTTTAAGTGCCTCTGCTTCCTTCATATCCCATTTTAAGAATTATACAGTAATCAAGTTGTCTACGTGTGTGCATATGTGCTGTGTAGAGAACTGGCCTAATTATACAGAGAAGTTCTTGAAAGTGGTTATTCTGATAATTGCAGGTATTAAAAACTGGATATATTAGAGTGCTTTAGTCTTATTTAAAGTTCACAGGGGTTATACAAGCTTTTTTTAAAAATCGGCTTTTATTTGTCTTAAAAATATAAAAAAGTCATAAATACCATCTCAAATATATAAAAGCATAAGTTATACAAAAATTTTTCTGGGTTCTGAAAATGTTGGGGTTTTTTTAATACATATTAAATAAGTTTATATCTGAATAGTACCATTGGAAAGGAAATAAAATACATAATTTGTTTAAATTATTTCTAAATATTGACAATATAAATAAGAAATATTAAAAACTAATAAATATCTTAAATACAATAAATAAGTTCCTAGAAGGAAATGGGAATGTGTATAGATGCAAACCATTGTTACTATTTCTAGTTCTTGAAACAGAACAACACTGTTATCTGCCACCTGACAGATTTGTAACAAAAGGATTGTGCCTGAACTAAAACATTCAAACACTGAAACTCCTGGTGTTTTTCAAATAGCGCACAGCCCTCACTGTCTTCTCCATAAATGAAGTAAAATCTCGGAGGATGAGATGGATGGTGATTTTCTCTGTCCAGGCCTTAGTGGACTTCAGCTTTGTGCGGAGGGATTCCTGGGTAGCTGCATCTGGGATGATCACTTCTTCAGGATTGATCACCTGTGAGGAAGACAATATTGGGGGGCCTTGGTTAAAGCACTGTCACTGAGCCTGTTGGAGAGCATCCATCCGTTTGTACTTTCCCAACCTGCTGCTTATCCATTTTTTCTGTACTGCAGACAACAGCCCTCCCTGGGACCCATGCTTTCCTCCAGCCCTATTTCTGTGGAGAGGTGTGAGGAATGCTGTTGCCTGCTATGACTGCTGCGTAGGAATCTGGGCTATGATTTGAATGCAACCTCTGGCATGGCGGTCCAACAGGCTCTGAGCAGATCAATACACCCCTCCTGCTCTTTGGCAGTCACGTGGTTGGTTTGGTAGGGAGATGCTGATCATGATTTGTCCTAACCTGCACTGCTCTGTCCTGAGTCATAAATTAGTTGGCTGACATTGGAGTACTCCCACATTTTGTAACAGATTAACAAGTTTCCAAAGATGTCCAACTTATTTAGCTGCTTAATTCTTACTTTCTAGGCATTTAGTCACATGTGAGACTAAGTGCCACCACTTTCACTAATGTGTGAGAGCATAACTACAAGATGAGTAAAAGTTATTTATCTAATGCTGACTCACAGCACTGTGCACCCAGTACCTAGAGGCCTTTGAAGAACTTGTCCCAAGAAGTGGGACTTCTGAAAACAGAACTTACATACCCAAATCATGGGGCTGTTTTAGGTGATTTGGAGTCCAAAGTTCTAGCAAGTATCTGCTTAATCCTGTGTTTGGGATCCCTCCTACCCTTTAACAAGTGGCAAAAGGATGCAAACCTCCTTCTGGAACGTCTTTTTTGTGAGATATAAGAGAGAAATATTCTTCCTATCCAGACTGCTTGAGAGTGTGTTCTAATCACACTCACTTTTCCTGGTATGCCCAGCTCCTTGTTGTGCTCTGTTAAAGTTTGAATCTGGATATCCAGACATGTTATCATGCTGGTGGATCTGTTTAACCACAAGTGATGGATTCTGGCTTTGCTGTCCTTGCCTTAAATAGCAGATTTTTCTCTCACAAAGAAAAATTTTCAATGTGAAGATCAAGGCCTTTTCTCAAAAACTCCACAGTTTCTACAAATGCAGGTTCTGCTTTTCATCACTGTGTTTTATTCTGCCTGATTTGATTATCTTGGTCAAAAAAAAAAAATAAAAAAAATCCAAAGCCCTAAACCCAACAAACCTAGTCTCTCTCAGTTATGAAACAAACTTTCTGCAAACTCATGTATCAAGCTGGAAGCCAGTAATCAGTTGCTGTCTTATGACAGGACTATTAGCTGGCACAGTGTGAAAAAAAGCAGTTCAGCTTCCTTTCACATAAAGAATGATGGGCATAAGTAAATATGTTAGGAAAGGTATGGCAAACACACAATACACAATAGGCTTTTCACATGCCAAAAATTGCCTGGGAGGAAATAATGCCCCTGCAGTCCTTACCTTAATCAAACAAATGCTATCCCCAAAGACAAAAGGAAGTGTTCATATTAAGGATTATTAAAATGAGCAAGAACTACAGGAATTAAGTAAAATTTTAAAGTGTGATCTTTCAAAGCTCTCCAAAACATGAAAAATGTCTGTCAGAAATTAATAGCATTTTAGTTTACCAAATCAAGAGAGAAATTGGTATCTTTATGAAGGAAGATTTTTTGCAAGCAAAATATGTGTTTTTCAGTAGGGAGCTATCTGGTATAATGACAGCAACATCTCAATATACCATACAGCTTGGCTTAAAAGTTCGGTTTGGAGAGTTATAAAGATGAATAATATTGTAAAAATACACTTGGCTTTTTTTTTTTTTTATGTGGGCTTGAAAAAAAAGTTGCTGACTTCTACTTCTCAGTGGGTTCCAACATTAGTACAGGCTGAATTGCAGTTCTGCAATTATAAATAAGCTGTCTGAGAAATCTTATTTCTGTCAGCCTGTTTAGTATATTTGTTCTTAACAATCATGCATTTAGGTGGTTTTGGAAATTATAACCAACAATAGAAAGTAGGAAGAAGAGTTGTTTAAGAAAAGAAAGCAAAACTTTGTAAAACATGTAAGTCATAAGGGTAAGATCTGAGCATAAGGAACTGTCACCTGTTTTTTCAAGGAACCGAAACATAACATTCTCTATTTCACATAGCATCTTCTGTTTCTGACTTCACATCAGCATTAAGGCACAAAAATCATCAGAGGAAGTTTAAAACCAACTCACCATCTGTCTTATGGTACGTGCCAGGTGCTCTGTACTATAGGATAGCGATTCAACATTTTGGTTTTCACTAATAAAAGTTTCTTGTATGTATTTGAGGTATGTCTGAAATGTATAAAGTCCGCTGGAGATTTTTCTCAAGCATTTATCCTGAAATGAGAGAAAGGTGAGAAAGTCATTTAGAGTTCAAAGTGCCTTGATCTCAATGCTGTGTGCAAGTTAGCAGATGATGCTCTTATAGTGTGAAGGTCTGGCCAAAGCCAGGTAGAGCCGGTACAAATCTTTAGGTCAACTTCCCCAGTTCTTTTAAGCAGGCAAAACCTGCCCCGGGAATACAAGATTAGATGGGAAAGGAGAGCTGTTCCTTGCCTCATTAAAGCCGGCGAGCAGACACCCATCTTCCTCCGTCACCTTGGGGAGATTGAGGTTGTTGTGGAGGAGCATTTCCATGCTATTCTGGCAGACGGTAAACTTCTCGCACATCTGGGGAGAGACACGGAGAGGTTTGGTCGCGCCTTGTCAGGAGGCAGCCGCGGCCGGGCCGGGCGTGTGAGCGAGCGTGTGCGAGCCCGCGGTGCGGCCNCGGCCCCGGCCCCTTCTCGTCGGCGAGGCTGGCGGGTTGAATGAGCTCCGGGCATCCCTGAACGTGTATTTATTGAGGGGGCTTCGAGATTATTCATGGCTTTGGGAAAATCCGGCATGAGAACACGGGGGGTGTGTGCTCTCGTAGCGCGCCCGGTTTGACAGGGCCGCTCGAGAGCCGGGATTGTGCAACGGGCTGGTAGGGGGGGCAGCCGAAAGCGGCCGGTGGGAACATGAAGTAATCGTGCTCCGTAACTCCTTGAGGGCCGGGCTGCCCCCCGCCGCACCGCCAGCTCACCTGCCCCGCGGGGTCCCGGCCGGGACTGGAGCCCCCCGGTTCGGCTTTCCTCGGAGCCTGCCAGCTCCAGCCACACGAAATCTCCTGGAAATTATACATGCATACCTGCCTATATACACACATACTTTATATGTGCGATACACTTCCGTGTATTTTAATATTTTAACGTGGTTTAATGTTTTATGGATTTCGTATGGTATATATTTATCTCTGTATTTCAGCTGTTTTTATTATTTGTATATGTGAAACTAAACACCCCGGTCTAGGTGCTGGGTAGTACAAGTTGCAAGTTGCCTCTTTCTGAGTTGACTACATGTGGGTAGGATTAAGTACTCAGATGCTTTAAATGGACCAAAGCCAGCACCTACGGGAGGGTGGCTGCAGGAAATGCCATGAAGTTCCCTGTTATCTGCTGCCTTATCTCTTTCTGCCTACCTGGTAGCTGTTGCAGGAATTTTAACCTTTCAGAGGGACTCTTCACCCAGGACAAGTGTGCCTGTTGGGATCAATCTTGTAGAATGCAGGCTGAGAGGCTGAGTCAAACTGTTTAAGGCGTGCTGACATTGAACTTGTGGAATGTCTTGAACTGATTTTGGCCAAACTGCCGGTTTTTTTTTTGGTTTTTTTTTTTTTTGTGTACGTTTTCTCACATAAGGAAGACCAGAGTCTGCATTGGGAACTCTTAACAGGAGAGTACAGAGTTGGGAGAACAGAACATGGGGCATAAGAGAGGTGTTAGAGACAATACAGAAACTGAAAAATACCCCAGATACTTCATTTTCTAAGCACAGCCTGAAAATAGAGCCTCAGGATAGAAGAAGGGTACTACTGGTTTTTATTTAATGTCTCTTTCTGTCAGTAGCAGAAAAGCTGCTGCAGTAATTTTGCCCAGTGGAGAGATATTTGAGCTGGAACGCAAGTGTGAGAGAGCAGTTTTCGACAGCAGCAATCCATCTCTGCCCAGGTCCCCAAGTGCAGCAGGGGAGATATTGCCAGAACAGTATTTGCTGTAATGTCAGGTCTGTGGCATTAGGCATAGAAGAAAGCATGCCACTGGCAGTACGTTTGACTATTATCAATGAAAAGATCCAACTGAAATGTGCTAAAGGATTAAAACAGCCAGGCCAGATGAGCTCAAAGCCTGGTATTTGCTTTTGGATAACCATCAGAGGCAGATACATCAGGGAGGGAACTCCTGCCTACCTCTTTTTCCACTTGCGATAGCACATGGATGTACGTCTCAGGGATTTCCTTCCGCTGCCAGACGACTCATAGGCTGTTCCCTGCAGACAGTCAAACTTTTCGTTTACCTAACCTAAGTGAAAATACTATTCTTAAAATGATGAAAACTTGGTAGAAGGCTGTGTTTCCTTAATAATATCTCTTCAGCAAGCATTCTGTAATTTAGTCTTCTCTGTAGCTCTGTAATTCTTAATTTTGTAATCTTATTTTATGAATTTCTCGTTGTATTGTGAAAGTCTCTATTCCTTAGAAATTTTCAGAGAACATTTTTGTGCTGGTCACTGTTATAAAGTCTTGCTGATGTGTGTGTAGTTGCATCTGCAGAGTGAAATAAAAGCAAGTTTCAACTGTTCCTCATCTAAAAGTCTCTAAGCCTTCAGTTACTGTTTTCTCATTTTGGGGTTTGGTTTACTTTTTTTATATGAATGTCCATGTGACTTTTCAGAAGTACAAAGTATACTTACATGCTTCAGTGAAAGGTGCTCATTAATGCCTTGGAATCTCTGTTTGATAATCTAGGACAAAGCATAGCATTCAAAGGAAGAAGGAACTGGGAATGACACAATAGAATTAGAATACTTCTATTGCTTTGGACAGTTTCTTGTGGAAAATCACTTATTTAATTGGTACTGTACATGGAAGAAATACTTTTGCTCTGATCTATCTGTAATAATGGTTAAATTTTGGGGAGGGTTTAAAGGAGATCCGCACTGTATTACTAATTAGTTGGCACTGTACTGCAATGAATTGCACTGATTCATCAGTAGTCACATTGTTCAAAATTTAATAAGCCTTGAAAAAACAGCACTTGCTCATGAGTTACCTACAGATCAGGAGATCCTGGTACTTAAAATGTAGGAGTATTATAACTGAGACTCTGAGGCATAGTTTCTAGATGCCAAGGAATTTCTTTCCTGCATAGCATCTTTGTAATACTGTAGATTACTGTTCTTGCATCCTTTATTTTCTGTTGCACTTCATTTCACTGTACAAATTTTTTTCTTTTTCTTTTCATTTATACTGTCAACAAGATGGCTGCATCCTGGTATGTAAAAACTTCCTATGGTATGATTTCAGAAATTCTCAGTGTTTAACCAACTTTTTCTTCTGTCTGAGAAATGAGCACTACTACTGCACATTTCTGTAGGAGCAGAGAGACCATTTCTGAATGTTATAAAAAGTCTTTCCGATTGTCACACATGAAACTTTTTCCAGGTTCCAGTCAATTTATAGCCAATCTAGGATCATCCCATGTGCGTTTTCTAGGATCAGTGTGCAACTCACTGACCCATTCTGGAATAGGTTCTTTTTCTTCTAGAATTGCTCTGCCTGGGAGCAAGCCTGTGCTGCTTTTGCTCTTGATAGCCTGGGAGATTTGGAGAGAGAAGCCTGTTTTCAGGAGAGGTGGGTGACACCAACGTGGAAATGGTATTGCCACTGAAGAATTCAATAAACTGCAAAACTGCAGAGCTGTCATGGTCAAAGCTTTTCTCCCCTCTTCTGTCAGCCATCAGGCACATGTGTACAAGGAGCCCCACCATGTGCAGGGGCAAAACCCAGTGCCATTGGCAGCAGGAGGAGACCTTGCTTGCTGAGTGTTGTGAGTCAAACATAACTGGCATTCCTACATGGAAAAATAAGGTCTTTCAATGAAGTAGAATTACTAAGGTTGTGTTAAGTTCCACTCTGATCTGTGTGTTTGGTTTGACTGCCTTTTTCTTTCTAATAATCTCCACTATTTTACGGTAGTAAGAAAACCTGTATTGTTTATTTGGGAATTATGACTTAAAATAGTACTGTTGGTAGTAAGAGAAGAAATACAACTGAAAATGTAGTGTTCTTCTATAGAAGTGTTAGATTGTGTGTGGAAGAAAATGCCAATTGTCAGAACTGGGATCATGACAATCACTAAGCAAATAACTTCCAAATATTTTGAATGAGGAGGAAAGCTGATGTCTGATTCCCCTGACATATTTTTGGTTGAATTCCTCAAAGCTTGTAACAAGGGAACTCGAATTCCTACAGATCTTGTAAAGAGTGTCAGAGTGCTTTGTAATGTCAAACCAAGCTGCCCTGTGCTGTATTTGAAGTGAACAGGTTGAGCAGGTCAGTAATACCCTGTGCTCATGTTTCTCACAAGCAAACATTGCTTTGACAAGCTGCATGTCACCAAAGAGTGCTGGTGCACTTGACTAACGGCCTATCGCTTTTGTGGCTTGGCAAGTTCTTTCCTTCTCTGTTGGTTTTTTTGCCAAGTAACTTCAAAGTTTTTTGGGGATTTTTTGGTGAAAAGCTTTGGGGATTGCTCATTTTTCTTTCCTAAAGGAAGACTTGCGTCATTCTAAAAAAGGCTGGGATGTGAAGTAAGACTTGAATTTTTTTTCTTGAGTGCATCATATGCAAGTACCATGAATTTCTTTGCCTTAAGCTACGTCAGAGGTTTAGAGGAAAAATTTTTACTTACCTTTCAATTATGTCCTGGTTTTCAGCTTTATGTGCTTAATTTCAATAAGATAAATAATGCTGCGGTCTTCTCTAGCCAACTTCCAGCAGACAACAACTTCCAGCCATGCAGTCCTAGGTGAAAGAGATCCTAGATATAATGGTTCTTGGGGAATATCTGAATGCTGCAAGACACATCTAATGCTACATGTCCTTCAAGTCAAAATGATTGCAGGCATTTTAATGCTGGAATGGGAATGTTGTGGCACCTGACAGTGAAACTAGATTTTCACTAGGATCGCTTTGCTGCTGTGGCTGCACTGTTAAATGGCATCAGGAAGCAATTTGATGAACTTTTCTCATGGAAGGAAGGCAGCTGTTGCTTTCTCTCCATCACAGCACAGTGTGCCTGGTGGGGTGGATGGTGGCCCTTTTAGGGCTGCTTGAGACACCAGAGCAGAGAGCTGGTCAAGTTAGAAATACTGATGGCCTTGGGTCTTTCACAAGCAGCATGCTGTTATCTGGCTTGTTTTGTGAGCATCACCCATGAGGACAACACACTGCTTTGACAGGGATCCCATTTTGTCAGCATTGTGTTTTGAATTATTATAGGCCTGTACTTCTAAAAGAAATCTCTGTCTGTTTTTAAAAATGAATTGACTGTAAGTTCCACTTGTGTTTAAGGAACTTCTCAGTTCCCATTGAGCTTGCTTTCTAAGCACAAAAGATGAAAATTCAAAGAAGTTATATGATAAAGAAGTGTGAGGTATTTCAGTCACCAGAAAAGATGACAGAGCTGAAAAGAGAACACTGAGGAGCCTGAGTGAATGGGAGGTACTGAATGGTGTAAGTATTTATCTTTATTGTTTGCCATTTTTAACATGGTACATTAGATGTAGATTGTGTTTTACAAAGCATTCAAAAGGGGGGTTTTCCCTCCAAGGAACTTGCTCAATGCCAAAGGAAAATGAAGGGTGTCAATGTTTAATCTCACTCATGAATGCATACCAACTCTAGCTCACCTCAGTAAAGAGGATCTATTTCACTCTTAAATAAAAGCTCATGTGTTGTTCCATGAGACATCTGTAAATCTAACTGTGTTTACCCTTGTCCATGCCCAATGTTTTTGTGCCCATAATCTCATTATCAGATTATCATCTCACTTGGTTTGACATTTAGCCGTGCATTCTCTTGCATTCTCATTCTGCTTTTCCTGGTGATTGCCTTTGTGACTTTGTAAATTACCTACACATAAGACAAGTCACTTAATGAAATTTTTATGGTTTTTTCCTGGAAAGCAGTGGTTTCTCTCTGCAGTGAGAGCAGAAGCTGGATAGTATCAGTGGTAAAAACATTGTAACTCTATTGTCAGAATGAGATGCAAAGCTTCAGTACATTCCTTTTGGGAGATAACTTTTCAATAACATTATATGTGTTGGAAGTTTCTCTTAGCAGATGGGTAACTGGAAAACCAAAATGCAGAGTGCACCTTCAGTTAGTGTTGTGTGCTTTCATAAAGGTTTTCTAGCTCAAGGATCCTGTAGTGATGCAGTGAAGCTGCTGTGGAGTTTGCCGCTTTGGTCATGCCATTTTGTTGAGAAAAACTGAGTATCACTACTCAGAAAATGCCTTGCATGTTGGGGTATTTGAGTCTTTCTTCCTTTCTGGATGAGTTCTAGCAAACTTCTTTATTATTCTGAACTGAATTTGTGAAAGGGAACCTACTTAACGGTAGCAGGAGCCCTTTCTAATTGCATGCTTGCACACTATAATAGGGTTAATAGATTGTGCTGGATCTGTAATAGTCACTCTTCCCACACAGCTGTTCTTGAAGCAAAAGTGTCCTGGGGGCCAGGTTATCTATAAAGACTTTGGTCCCATCACCAGAGGATCTGAGTGGTCTAGGTCCAGCTAATTTTTTCCTTCAGATGGCCAGTTAGATGGTCTGATGCTTTTTTGTTTAGATTGCTCAACCAGGATGTGGGAGATGTTGAATCATATCCCTTCTTTATTTAAATGGATTATGAACCCAGGTTTACTCCTTTACAGGAAAGTCTCCCAACTCCCAAGAAGAATATTGGCCAAGATGTTTTCCTATTGCTCCTCTTAAAGTGAACCATGTTCTTTTTGGTCAGAAAGAAAGGATCAGGAGCCTGTGTGCCACCTTAGTGGATTCCAAGGGAAGTTTGCTCAAATATGTAGTACAAAAAATTCAGACCTTGGGCAGAAATAGAAAGTGATTTCCAGGGACACTCTGACCCCAGAGCTGTTGAGTAAGCCTGGGCGGAGGTGAAGGCCTCACTTCCTCCATGGGCTGCTTTTAGAAGGAAGAGCAGGTTCCTATGGTGAAATTGAGAAGGATTGGTTGGCAGGTCCTCCCTGGCAAAGGGTCCTACCTACCTGGGAGTCACACCTGCTTCCTGAGGGGAAAAAGCTCCTCTCCCTGGAGTTTCTTTTGTACTGGTGCAAGAACTTCTCAAGAGCCACACACCAGCTCTCACATACCCCTTCCTTGGCAGAGGTTCTGTATGTGCCTGGCAGGGGAACACCACAGCTCTGCCCGCTGGGGACAGGCACTCCTCACTGACAAGTCCCCTGGTATCGCACATCCAAAATGCAGAATGTACTCAGTTTTCCCTGCTGACGTTAAAATTTTGTGTGAGACCAGAAGTTAAAAATAAAAACCAGAAGTGGTCAAGCTGAACTGCTTTGATACGAAACCATCCCCTTCCCCTCAGCCTTTCCCTACAGCTGATGCTACACCCCGCCCTTCTCTACAGCTGCAGCTATGTGTGACAATGGCAGTTTTGGTGTGGAGAGGGAACTTCTTAAAAATCTCCCTTTTTACTTTAGCTCAGCATCATCAACCATCACTCCCTGCTGCTCTTACTTAGATTTTCATTGTTGCTCACAAATGCTCAAATACTGAGATCTCTATAGTGTATTTTTTTCTCATACTCCTTGTCTGGACTTGTCAGTATTTTCAAAGGGCCTAGACTTTCAAAACATGCCTACGTGAAGGCATCAAGGGGTATTGTCTTTATTCCCTATGCATACAGGAACAATTGGCAAACATGAACAGAGGGCAAAGGCCTTGGTCAGAATTACAGGCATTTTTAAGGAAGGGTAAATTAGACTTTTGTGTTTCGTTTTACACTGTATTCACTATCTGTTTGCAATAGTCTATGCAATTTTTCTTGGGGGAAGTTGCGTATTTTATATGTTTTGCAAAATAACTACTTTCTAAAATGTGATGTTCTACTATTTATTTTTTTTTAAGTCATATAGAAGACTCCATGGAGATTTCTATGCTGTTATCAACTTCACATTAAATCTCCCATTTAGCCTGGGCAGCACACAACCAGTTAATGAAATCTGCTGCTTTCTGCATAACATTTAGCAGGTAGTTCGACAACTGTTATAAGCTGATGCAGAAACAGAATCATACATTAGTGTGCTTCCCCCAGGCTTGTTTATTATTCAAATTTAGTCTAAAGCTCTTTCAATGAGCCCTGCTAACTCCTGGGAAGTGGAGACATGCTATCAAATGGGTACAAGTGTGGGGAGGGTGCTACTGAAAAAGAGTATCACTGCCAGTCTGCAGTAGTCTGACTTCTGCCACGAGTCACTTTTTCTCACCACTTCCCATGTGTGTCAGCACTGGTGTTTGAGCCATTATGTCAGACTGGGAAGGGGGGGAATCTAGCTGGAAAATAAGACACCAAAGGAATTTTATTAGTTTTCATTAGAATCCAGTCTGTGATCTGAGTGACTCTGCCTGCCTGCCTAAACACTTGTGTCAGTATGGTGGAGCAAGCTGCAATGCCTGACTCATGGGAGAGTATCAATAACAAATGAATAAAAATCACTGAGGTTTTTTGTTGAGCATGAAAAATGTTATACCTTCTCTCCAAATAAATGTCACCTCTCACACTTCCAAAGCAGTGCACACTCTTGAAAACAGATTAAAAAAGGAGAAAGTTTTAAGACATTGATGTGGTCATCACTTTTTATTAACAAACAAGGCTAGGAGCTAAAGTCAATTTGAATTTGTGAGGACTTTTGTCTCCCCACCTGCTTTCAACTCCAGACAATATTTAGGACAAATTGTTGTTGTTATTATTATTATTATTATTATTATTATTATTAATCCCTTACTGGTCTTTTTGGTCAGCTCTACCCTCTTGCCCACAGAAAGCTATTGCACATGTTTTAAACTGTCATAACTCCATTGATTTTGGTAGAACTTCCCTTGCCTGATGAAAGAACAGAGAGTCATGCAGCCACATGACCACTGTCAGTGCATGCTTTGCCATCTGAATGGGTAAGTCCACAGCTGTCAACTTTTTCTACTAAGCAATGTGATGAGGTTGCAAGACCCTTCAGACAGCAAATTTCAAGAGCTGATAACCCCTGGAAACACAGCTTTTGAAATGAGCATTGATGTGTGACATATGGTTCAACCAGAGCTCCCAGTGCTCTTGGGTCTACAGAGAACAAAAGCCTGCAAACAGTCAGGAAAACAAAGCTGACTTTCCTGGCTTATGATGAAGATGGAAAAAATGGTTGGAAGGCTCCTTTAACATTTCTAGCATTCCATTACTTTTTGTTCCACATTTCGTATCTTCCCTATTGTGTCCCTATTGAGAAAATTTTTGTAAATCATTTCAGGGAATCAGTCACAGGAGTAATGAAAATATCTGCTTCTCAGAAGAGTGAGATCAGTGTCACAGAGAGGAGAAGTTGTTTTAAAACTTTCTCAAAACGTAAAATTACTGTGTGAGGGTGAACTCAATGGCAACATTTCTATTGAATTCATTATGAAACTGGCACTATCTTATATGTAAAAGAAAAGACAAAGTAGGAAATGGCTCCTACCTTCTCTCCTAAAATCTGTATAATTTGTTCACTGTCTTCTGAGCCTGAGCTCCTTCTCAGCAGTGTTTGAGGAAACTCTTCTAAAAGCAGCACCATCAAGACCAAGGCTAGCATAGTAAGAAATATACTCATTTTTTTGCGATACCACAAGGAGGAAAATAAGTCAGATGGTATCAGAAAAGGAGGAGTTACTAGCTGCAAATATTAGATGACATCTGTTTGAAATCCTTTGCTTGCCGTTGATGCAGGACACTTTGCCAGAGGACGAAGTCACTCTGCCTGTTCTGCCACTTCTCCCTTCGAGTTGGTCCCTTAAGCAGTAGTAATCTTGATGTAGCCTGGAGTAACTCTTCTTAGAGTGTGAAGATTAAATGTTTCAAAGTACATGATGGGATCATGACATTTCATAATTCCAAAATGAAGTCACAGGTTTTCTGTAGTAACAAGCTTTTTATTTTGAGATAGATTTTCTGTGGCCACTTGCCAGAAGTGATACTTATTGTTAAAGATTTTGAAATAGATTACTTTTTTAATTTGAAAAGAAGGTTGTAACACTTCTAATTTGTTCAGTAAAGGCCTTTCCCTGAATAGCTCCCTGTGACATCTGTAGGAATCTGTAATCCCACAGTCCCTTGATACTTCTGAAGTTTGCTCTTAGTTCCCTACTGATATGTACATTTTTTGTATCCTCAGCCCCCTTCCCTGCACCTAGGTTAAGCTTCACCAAATGTGTTTTCCCCAAAATCTCCTTTTGCCTAGGATGTTCCTTTTTGTGGTATTGCATGTGATAGTCTTCCTTTCAGTCTTAAAACAGCATCACACTACAAAGTATAGACAATTTTAGGCTTTGATGTGGACTGAAAAAGCCATGGAATATAATTTCCTTAGATAGCCTCAGACAATATTTTTTATCCTGATAAAGCACCAGTGAAGTCCTTCGGAGCAGCTTGTGTACATGTTTACATGTTTAATCTACTTTCTGCTCTTTCCTATTGTATTTTTCACTTCTGCTTCTTGATTCAGCATTTGCAGCCTGTCATTCTCACCAAGAGTTTATCCTGAAGAACTAGGTCGTACGAAAAGCATCCTTACAGTACTCTAAGCCAAGGCAACTCTGCAGTCTTGCAAAGGAAATATCAGCAGGAGTTTTCATCACCTTCATCTTTTCCCCTTCAGTAATCTGGGATACTTTTAGTAAATCATGAGTTATTTACATGAAATAAAAAATATTTCTTTTTGTCTGTGATGACTTAAAAAATCAGTAGTGGCTCCTGGCATGTCCAAATTGTGGGAAAGCTGTGATAGCTGCTCAGATTTTTTGTCTTGACCACAAAGTGAATTAGGAATGAGAATCTAGAATGGGGTTTTTTGGTGCTAAAATGGGGCATATTTAATGAGGTGGCTATTTACAAATTGAATGGGTATTAGGTGACATGTAAGTGATCACTACAGGGGGCCACTGGCTCATGATGTCCCTTGCTCTGGAGCTCAGTGATGATGTTACACCTCAAACACAAATGTCAGAGGGAAGGGACTGCCAGCATTGCCACAGGGCCTGGTTGGCACCAGGTGCTGCCACAAAGCAGATGATTCAGAAGCCACAGGGACAGATTTTCTGAACCACAGCTCCTGACGTCTGTAATGTCATCCTCAGTGACACAGCTGTCCTCTTCCTGATGTAAAAAAGGAACATGATTTCTTCAGCTATGTCCGATACCCCCTCTATGGACAGCGTTGTGCTGCACTGTGGTATAGTGAGATGTACTGTATGCCAGCTGTAATGAGTAACAGGAATGAGCCAATGTCAGAGGTGGTTCCTCCTCTGGGAGGGGAGAGCATTCCCACTCCTTGGGTTCCAGCTTCCTTCACTGACTCACAGTGAAGCTGCTGAAAACTCCACGTGGTGTTTTACAGACTCAAACCAAGAAGAAGCTGCTCCTCTTGCTGCTGTGAGACCGAGAGCACAGTGATCACATTCCTCTCTGCAATGGGGAAGCTCTTCTCCATGGTGACCAGCAACAAGGATGGCTCTCAACACTAAAACTTACCTTGGATACCCCATCCCTCTGCAGTGGGCAGAGGGATGGGGTATCCAAGGTAAGTTTTAGTGTTGGTTCTGAAAGGAGCCAGAGCAGGCCTCAGGCACCTCACATGGCCTGGAATTGTTCCTGATTGTTGAAGCATCCCTGTTTGCAGATTGATTTCTCCAGCTCCTTTCACAGGGTAATCTTAGGTGCGGAGGAAGAACTGCAAACAGGTGCTTAGGCCCATGTCTCTGAGCCAGCCTAAAGAGGTGCTTAGGCCCATGTCTCTGAGCCAGCCTAAAGAGGTGCTTAGGCCCATGTCTCTGAGCCAGTCTGTGTGCTGGTGGCTATGGGGTCTCACAGCAGTGGGACAGGCGAGGATGGCTACTGGGCCTTTGTTCTCAAACAAAGTTTTTTTAAGGAATGCTGTTTGGAGCCTGTAACTTCAGCACACAAGGACACGAGGAGCTGGCAGATCTAATTACCTTCCTTGCCAATTTTGTGCAACATGGCAGGAATATGTTAAATGCTTCCTGAAAACAAATGAAAACTTCAGAAGACTAAGCAATGGAGCACCAGGAGAAAAAACCATGCAATATTCTGGCACATAATAATGTTTAGGCATAGTAAATAACTGTTTTACATAAATAATGTAGTTCATTCTCATTTCAAAGAACTATTCACATATGAATGGTTTGTGTCATTTCTCTCTGCTGACGTAAGACTTTCCAGTCTTTTGCATTTTATTTATTACTGTTCGTTTACAGTACTGACAGATTTAATTTTTGACAATTCATGTGATATGGATACAATTTTTTTCCTAAACAAATAGCGGTACCCACAAAATTTAGCTTTTAAGCTAAGTGTTGTTACCATTGAGCTGCGAAGAAGTTGAGATTATTGTTGTTGGCAGTTTTTTCTCATGTGGTGCTTTAGGTGCTTTTTAATAAAGGTTTTGTAAAGGACTAAACAGATGAAAGAGTTGGGTCTGGTTTAAATTACTAGGATGAAATTTCAGAATTAGGATGCTTGTAGTATGTTTTGAGCAGAGGATAAGGGGTTTCATTCACAACTCTATTTGAACTTAGAAAGTGAAACTGTTTAAATGTAGAATATTACATTGCATCTTGTTTAAAAATCTATTGCTACAAGGAGATTCTTTAAATATTACAGGATAGAGTTTTGCCACTTCAATAAGTGTTCAATAAAACTGAAGGGATGCCAACAAGATGCAAATTGTTGACATTCTCCATATTGCGAAACTATTTTAGTTATGGGTATTGTAAAAGCAGTGCTGGTAATTATGTTGCTGGGAATTGTGATTGAAAAGGATAATATAGCAAGGATAATCATTTCTCAACAAAGAAAGGGATTAGAAGGAAATTGAAATCTCTCCTACTGGTGGTTAACTCCTCATTCGTGATTTTGTCTCTTCTCATCATTATTTTTCCAGCTAGTAACTCAAAATGAAACTGTAGAGCTATCACAACATTTTGGATCTCCATAACCTAACAGATAAGCCCTAACCATAGAAATATAGTTGAAGAAATTCCTGCCTTCACAGCTATGGACACAGTGCCAACTATTGCACAATTTGTGTCTTGTTGCATGCTTTTGGGATAATCATAAGTAAATTTGGATCTCAGTTGTTTCATTACCAGTAACAGCCAGCACAGCTTCATGAAAGGAAAGTCCTTCTTATCAAACCTAATTTCCTTTATGACAAAGGTAACCCACCTGGTTGATCAAAGGAAGCCAGTTGATGTCATCCTTTTGGAGTTCAGTAAATCTTTCCATACTGTTTCTCTGTCTCCTTCTGGACAGAATGTCCAGCACACAGCTGGATAAACACATCATGCGATGGGTGAGCAACTGGCCCATGGGTTGGGCACAAAGGGTTGTGGGGAATGGGGCAACATCAGACTGGGGACCTGTCACTAGTGGGGTTCCACTGGGCTCCACCCTCAGCTCTCTGCTCTTCAACGTCTTCATTCATAACCTGGAGGCAGAACTGCAAGTTCACAGCTGATACAAAACTGGAAGGAGCTTCAAAGGCAGGGAGGCCCTGCAGAGAGACCTCAACAAATGAGAGGCCTGGGCAGTCACCAACCACATGAAGTGCAACAAGGGAAGTGCTGGACTCTGCACCTGGGATGGGGCAGTCCTGGATGTGTGTACAGACTGGGGAATGAGAAACTGGAGAGCAGTGCCATGGAAAGGGGGGTCCTGGTTGATGGCAAGTTAAACATGACTCAGCAGTGCCCTGGCAGCCAGGAGGGCCAAGCCTGTCCTGGGGTGCATGAGGCACAGCATCGCCAGCCGGGCAAGGGAGGGGATTGTCCTGCTCTGCTCTGAGCTGGGGCGGCCTCACCTCAAGTGCTGGGGACAGTTTTGGGTGCCACAACGTAAGAAAGACATTGAACTGTTAGAGAGGCAAAGGAGGGCAGTGAAGATGGTGAAGGGCCTTGAGGGGAAGGTGTATGAGGAGCAGCTGAGGCACTTGGGCTGATCAGCCTGGAGAAGAGGAGACTGAGAGGAGACCTCACTGCAGTTACAACTTCGGCGTGAGGGGAAGAAGGGGGCAGATGCTGATCTCTCCTCTTTGGTGACCAGAAACAAGGAATGGCCCAAAGTTGTGTCAGGGGAGGTTTAGGAGGAATATTACAAAAAGGTACTTCACCCAGAGGGCACTGGAATGGGCTCCCCAGGGAAGTGTTCACAGCACAAACCTGACAGGGTTCGAGAAGCATTTGAACAATACTCATGGGCACATGGTATAATTCTTGAGGGTAGTGCTGCGCAGGGCCAGGATTTGAACTCAATGAGCCCTGTGGGTCCCTTTCAACTCAGCTGATTCTGTGATTATCTTTATGGCACTTCTGTTGTTCAAGATGCAGCATTTTTTTCCCCAGAAAACTCCTGGATTATTGTGAGACAAGGTGTGCATCTGAATTTGGCAGGGACTGGTACATGAAAGCACAGCTCTGGTAGCAAGTATTCCTAGTTTCAGACCTCTTATGTAAGGACGGTAACACACATACGAAGAAAAGCAAACCTGGGCCATTTAGTTAAAAATGTGGGGAGAGGAGGTGACCCAGGCACCCTTAAGTGTTTGGCTGCAATAGTATGCAAAGCTCTCAGGAAAATTTTGAATGAAAGGCAAATAGAGGTTGAGAGGTGGATAAGATGAAACATGACTTTGCAATGTTGGATTGTGTCGACCCAATACACTCACTCAGAAACTATTTCCTTCACAAAGGAAACATGTTTCCTGGGAATTTCAGTTAATCCTTTTCATGGAGTATTGTGGGATGCAGGGAGAAACAGGGATTAGGTGTGCATGGAGCTGGCTGAAAGGGAGAGAGCACTGCTGAGTGTTAGTAAGCAGATAGTGAGGAAGGAATTAATGAGCTGGGTGCTCTAATGGCAGCAAGTATGCTTTATGGAAATAACTGTGGAAGGGGACGATGCTGGTGTCTGTGGCAGGTGTGCTGCTAAGGTGATCTTTGAGTAGTCTGGTGAGGGTATATCCAGCAGAAAAGGGAGAATCTTACTGCTCTAATTCAAAGACATTTGTGAGATTTCACTTCAATTTTGCATATGCTTCTGATTGCTCTATGTCAAACATAGACCAATGAACTTTCAAACATGAACTATAACTGAGGGATGCCAATAGTGGTCAGAGGGATGGAGGGCTTTGTGCTGGAAAGGAAGTGGGAGGTGGATACTGTGTTTAGTCTAGTGAAAGAAAGCCTCAGAGGGGACTAAGACTGCTTCTTGTTAGCAGTGTAAGTACCAGAGAGGATGCCAACAAACTGATGGGACTAATCTAGCCTTGAACAGAAATGTGTCTTTTTCAAGTAGGAAAGTACTTCCTAGTCATGGAACAAATTTTCTAACCAGAAAAGTGTTATACAGTGGGACTGGTCAAGCACTGGCAAAAGTGCCCAGAGGCTGCTGGATCTCCATCTTTGGAGGTGTGTGAAACTTGGTTGGATAAGATATTTAACATCTTGATCATACTTCAAAGTAGATATTTCAGTAATGAGATTGCCTAGCTGGCCTCCAGGGGTGCCTCCTACCTGAATGATCCCATGCTCCGTTAAAACAAAAAAGTACCACAGTAGATGAGGAAGAAGCAAGAGGTTTTAGGTTCCACCAAGTGCAGAGTATTTTACTGGAGAGCAGAGAATGACCAAGTAATGAAAAAAAAGAGGTGATGAGAGCTGAAAAAAAAAAATCTAATTTTTCAATAAAAGAGTACAGCTGAGGCAGAAGTCAGATATAGAAAAGGAGTGGAGGGAAAAGGAAAAAATCAAAAGAGAATTAAAGGAAAGGAGAGAGACAAAGTCAGGAGATCCCAGATTTGCTAAAGAGTTCTGCAAAATTGAATTTGCTTGGTAAGTCAAATAGTTCAGCCTCTCCTAAATAATTTAGAGAATGAAATGAAGTAGGGAAGCAGATTGGCCTGGCCTTTATTTTGCATTATGGAATTACAGAGCTTGCAAAAGATGGGGCTGTAGCCTAGACTGAAACAGCAACAACATTTTTACTCAGCCCTCTCTCCCTAACTCCTCATCTTCCCCAGTAAGGCTATATATGAGCTGGTAGGACCATCTCTAGGAGAAAAAGGCAATTGTTTCTTCAGCCCCATCCATCCTTGACACCAGCAGGAAAAATCCGTTTCTTGTTTGTAACTCAGTTTTCTACCAGTGTCATTCCACTGAAATAAATGCAGGCAATTTGGCTTTTAGTCCATTAGACATGCCACTAACACAGGAACACATGTGCAGGGACTGGGCTGATACTTTTCTGAACTAAATGGAAATATTATAATATGAGGCCCAGGAAATTTTTTTTAATGATTTTTTTTTTTTAACATTGAAGTATCAGGCAAAAAATAAACATACAAAGGGAAACGTGAGTAATTTAAAAGATATTTTTATGTGAAAGGCTATCTTATTCACTGCAATTTTTTTGTATCTGAAAGGAAAAATTTCATATGCTTTTGGTAGTTGGATTGAGCTACAACTGTTATTTTTCATGGTAAAGAGGTACTAAGGTTCAGCTTAACCTAAACTCTGGATCCAAAATATAAGTATAAACCTTCATTGACTCATGATGCAATTCTCCTTGTATGGGCAAGCAAGTCTTGGCCTCTGTGAGGTGCAGGACAGCTGTACATGCAAGATATGTATGATTCTACATCCTCTCCCCCAGCTTTTCTCTGATTTTGCATTGTTTCAGCCTTGCACCAAGAGCCAGAGCACAGCTCTCTATCTCCTGGTGCCCTGCAGTGTGCTGCCTCTCAGTGCCCACCCTGGGGGCTGGGTGGCTCAGCAGGTTGCTGGCAGCACACACACCAGTACTGCTGCTCTCAGCCTGCCTTGGGAGCTCTGCACACATCACCCGTGTGTGAGCATGCACAGGGGCTGCTTGCTGAGGTGGCAGATGCCCTGCTCTCCCAGCACAGCCATGGGCAGGGACACAGTTCTGAGAATTGAAACAGAAACCTCCCCAGGGAAAAAAACCAAACCATTTCTAATTGTTTGGAAGTGCTCTGTATTCATTGCCCAGAGGCAGACAACAGGGGATGGACAGGTTTCTCCCCAGTGACTCAAGGACTTCCGTGGCTCATTTGCTGAAGGAAGATGTGTCATGCTGGGGAAAGCATCACGTCATTCTGGGGAAAACATCACCTACTTTTGAATGTATTGCCTGGCACCTGAGGATGTGACAACAGAGAAATGTGATAGCTTGGCAAGACAGGCCAAGTGAAAACTGAAATGTGTCTGTGCTTGTATGGAAGAGGGATTCCCAGATATTTTCTTTCACTTTTCTTATACTCAAGTTTCCCTTTTCTATTATAGCCAAAAAGCACTAACTGTCTCAAAAGCAATTACTTCAATCAGCTGCAGATATGTGCCTCTGACAATGTCTTTATATTGCATGTTTCCGGGCAGGACACACTCTCTTTCTCACCACAGTTATAGTGGGTAGGATTGATACTCTGAGTGGCTGAAAATTTGCTCTGCAACCTCTTCTAAACTCTCTGGTCTGTGAGAATCATGTCTTGAATACATCCTTGCTACTATGCCTTCTAATATCTCCTTTCAGCTTTAGGAGCACTCAGTCACATGTTATTTGGATCTATCTCCTGCAGTGTGGTTTCTGTGCCTATCTCCTGTTTTGGATCCCAAAGACTTGCCCTTATCTGATCCACCTTTTCTGGTGGACAATCTGGCTATGGCTTGTCTGTCTCAGTGGAGGATGCAATGTCACTTGAAGGCAGTGCTACTGCAGCACACCCAAAAAATAGTGAAAAGAAAGCTGTACTATCTCCAGGATGCCAAGGACTCCTCTGCAGGAACTTGAATCCAGTGCTGGACCTGACTACCAGTGCCTGCAAAGACCAGGGTCACCTCAGGAGGTAAGGGTCATGGGTGGTGCACTACGGAGAAGAAGAGAGGGAGGCGTTTGGTTTGAACTTAGTGTGTATGGAGGCAGCAAAGGATGGGAAGTGACTGTGGAGCTGTTTGGAAGAGAGGTCACAGCGACAGTTCTTTTGTTCAAGAACTATATGAAGAATCAGTCATTGGCAGCACCACCAGCCTCTTGTGGACTGTATGGTGGATGTATCTCTGGGACCTCAGGCACATCTGACAAGAAGGGATAATTTCTACAGATGGCAGGTTTATTCCTGATGTTCACTCACTATAGGGAGAGACCAATATTGCTCAGGAGAAGGAGAGATTTAAATAATGAGGGAAAGAAAATGAATGAAATGGATCAATGGTGGGCTGTATCTCTACTGGGCAAGGTACTGGAGGCTGCCAGGGGGTGTCCCTGGACAAGGACACGCAGACCTCTATGTTACCGGAATATACATGTCCCGACTTCAGCCTAAGACAAATATCACTCTCCAAAACAACTTTTGGGCATGGTTTGGGAGTTAAGACCAATCCATGGACACTCCTAAGAGGTAGTTTGTGAGCACCCGATCTAGTTTGGAAGGTGAGAGACTTTATGAATATGAGCTTTAGTGCCTGAGAATGGTTTTAGTCACAATTCACTAGCAATGCTGAAGCATTAGATATTTAGTAAAGTTTCTAGCACATAAATCAGAGCAAGAAAATCCTGGCCAAACTGCCTAAGAAATAGGAAATCCTGGGCATGAATTTCTTACAAGCTGGGGGCAGAGTGGTTGGAAAGTGTTCCAGCAGAAAGGGACCTCGGGGTGCTGGTTGACAGCAGCTGAACAAGAGCCAGTGTGTGTGCCCAGGTGGCCAAGAAGGCCAATGGCATCCTGGTGTGTGTCAGCAACAGAGTGGCCAGCAGGACCAGGGCAGGGATTGTCCCTCTGTACTTGGCACTGGTGAGGCCACACCTTGAGTCCTGTGTTCAGTTCTGAGCCCTTCAAGAAGGAGACTGTGGGGTTGGAGCTTGTCCAGAAAAGGGCAACAAAACTAGTGAGGGGTCTGGAACACAAGTCCTGTGAGGAGCAGCTGAGGGAGCTAGGATTGTTTGGCCTGGAGAAAAGGAAATTCAGGGGAGACCTTATCACTCTCTACAAGTGCCTGAAAGGTGATTGTAGCCAGATGAGGGTTAGCAACCGGTGACTGAAGGAGAGGGTACGGTCTTAAGCTGCACTAGGGGAGGTTTAGGTTGGAAATTAGGAAGAAGTGATTGGGCATTGGAGTGGATTGCTCAGGAAGGTGCAATGGTGTCCCAGGAGGTGTTTAAGGAAGGACTGGATGTGGCACTCTGTGTCACGGTCTAGTTGACGTGGTGTTTGGTCATAGGCTGAACTTGATGATGTCAGGGTATTTTCCAACTAAATCGATTCTATAATTCTCTAATTCTATTGAGCCAATTTACTGCACCAAGTGATAACTTCTTTGGAACCTACCTTGTAATTACCCAGAGCCAGATCTCTATTCACCTTCTTTGCCATGCACTGCCACAGCCTTTCTTTGTTTTTCTGACCAGTTGTGCCAAATACAGCTGGTACTCACAGCTTTCCAAGGGCACCGTGTAGCAAGGACCCATAGCCCAGGCACAGCACTGGAATACACAGCCTATGTTTGGAAGACAGTGCTGGGACCTGCCCTTCTTATGCACCTCGGCAGAGACATGGTTACATCACCCCAGGTGCCAGAGACATGGTTACATCACCCCAAGTGCCAGGAATCCTCCATTGTGTCACCTCCTGCTTCTGTTGTGTTGCCTCATGCTTACATTGGAGACATTAAAGTCTTTATTAGCACTGTTGGACAAACATCGGTGGTCTCTGGCAGGTTGGTCCTTTCTTTTGCCTTAGAAAGAGAAACATTTCTCAGGGGAAGCACTGTCATCCAGGAAGGATGCAGGACACTCTTCCTGCACAGGAAGTCAGGGGACAATGTAGATCTGGGAACTTGGCTGCACAGGACCTTTTCAGGACTGTCAGGTCTGAGATAGCACAGAGTGAAGTTCTTTACCAAAATCCCCTTGTAAAAGGGGGCCAATTGAGCATGCCATTGCCAGATGTGGAAGTTGGAATGAGTGTTACAGCTGCTTGGTCAGCTTTGCTGCCTTGATTTCTGGTTGACAGGTGTTATAATAGTAGCACCAGTCGCTTCAATGTAATTACCTGGGTTGGAAGCATAGGCCTAAGGTCAGGGAAACTTCCACTTCAAGACAGCAATTAAATACACACAGTAGGTGAAATATATGCCTAAAATTCATTGAAATTGTATTTATGCTTTAAATGTCTCTTCATCACCATTCACCATTTCATTTATTACCTCATGAAATCCTTTTCTCTGGATTGAGCTGGAATCACAGCCCTGTAATTTAAGGTCCAAACTTCACACCTGAATGTCTAAAAATATCAAATTAGCTATTACAAACCCAAGTTAAACTACTTGGCTTTGCACTGCTGCTGCACACAGTGAAGAGCAGCAGGAAAAAAAAGAAAGAAAAATTATTAGGAGATATGTTTGCCCTCCAGCTGGACTATGTTCTTGTAAAAGCGATAATCTGCGTCAAAGTGATCTAAACAGAGCAACCAGCAAAGGAAATTAAAACTGCCATTCTTTGACACAGGATACTGCTTGATGAGAATGCAGAACAGCTGTAAACTAAATGAGCTACATAATACTGCATTTTTCATGGCATCCTTTATACAGACTCCACAATAAAGTTACCAGCCTATGGCTCTTGTCTGGCAATTAATGATTTGTGCTGGTAACTTGTTTTTGCCATGTTTTCTTCATATTTTGTTAAAAAAACCAGGATAAGCTGTAATTTGTAGCTGCTTTTGGAATCTGAATTGTTTTCTAAGTCTTCTGACAAAAGAAAACACAGTTTCCAGGCCTAAATCCTAAAAAGCAAAAAACCGAAACAGACTTACTATTTTTTTTTGCATGAATGGTTTTAGAGAACAAGTTTTGCTTATTTTATACATATATATATATGCATATATAAACATTACATGTAAGTTAATACATATTTTAAAAAATGAAATTTAAAGAAAAGGTAAAACTCTGTCAAACAATTCAGTCAAACTCTATTCTCATTTTGTCCTGGCTGCTTACATAATTTTAGAAAAGATATTGGCATGTGGAGAAGCTAAATCTTTCCCATTTTAAACTGCTTTATCTTTTATCCATTTTCAGTCATTTCAGGCAAGTTTACTGGAACCACTTCCTGGGATTTCTTTGAGTTGTGACAACACATCCCTCTGACCCTCACTCTGCACAAAAGACCTACTTCAGTCCCTGCACTGAATGGGTCTTACCTTGAAAAAGAATTTCATTGCCTTCTCCTTTGGACTTGAAGATGCAAATAACATGCAGAATCTACCATGCAAGTTAGATAAAGAAATGCTCTTTTTACTACTCCTCCAAGATGGGAAGAAAAATACCCACCCATGCCTTAGGAGAGAAGGGCAGTGGAAGTGCAGGCTGCACCAGCCTGGGTGCCAGGGTGTGCAGAGCTGCCAAAGGGGCTGTCAAGGGTGGGCCTGCCTAGAGATGGGAAGAGAGAGAGGATCCTCACCTCTGTTCTTCCCTCTCCACTAGAGCCTCCTCAGGTAAACTCACCACCTTTCTGCTTTATTTCTCAGCCTCTGAAAGAAGGGAACTCAATTAACTCATCCCATTTGTCCACTTCTGTTGTGTCTTGCAGGTGGTTTCACAGCACGAGCCTTATCAGGAGGATACAATAGCACTATTGCCACTCACGTCATGCATTAAACAAACATCCCAAGGAGCAAGTACACTAAATATATAATATGGTTTTCATTTCCTATATTTGCTTTACTGGGTATATATTTTGCTTTACTGGAGCATATTTAGCTGTTATGTAAATTCCTATCTATGGACACAAGGCTTGACAATTGCTTCTTTATTATAATTATCAGTAGTATTACTATTAGTGAAAGTCCAGTCCACTTTAAGGACTCCAAAGATGTTATAGCTTTAATAACACATGTTGGAATCCTCAGTAAAGTTGTGGGACCTCATGAGGCTCTAAAATGAGTGAGACTGCAAATAAATGCTTGCCCTCAGTGTGTTTGCAGTCATTTTCCCTGAATATAAATTGCCTAAGGAGGAAAACATAAAGCAGTTAAAACTGCTGGTTTATTTCAGAATAAAATTACAGGGAACATTACTGTCAAAGCAAAGTTAAACATCCTGTCAAGCTTTTGTAAGGACCTCAGGTCCTATTTCAACTGAGGAAACATATTTGCTGTCATTAGTCTAGTATAGCTGGGATTTGCTCTGTAAAACGTCAAATGGTTCTCTTCTCTTTCTTCCATTCACAGTACTAGTACATGATAAGGATAGATGAAAGTTACACAACATTCAAGAACTGAAAATAGCTCAAGAAAATATAATTCTTCTTGGCTGCATTCAGAGTCTTTGGTTGTCTGAGGAGTCTGGGATTCTCCATTCCCTAATATTCCTGGTGTGTTTGAGAATTAATAAACTAGTAGGGAGAGATTTTCAAAAGCACAAATTACAGCCATGTAGCCATCTGCCATGGTTTTTACAACTCATCTTGACTGGATTTCTGAAGACAAGGTGCTTTCTTTGCTCTTCTCCATGCTGATGCTCAGGCTGATGTTGTAGCTCTGGTAGTAAGAACCATGGTCTCCTTAGAGCACTCTCCTTGGCACAGCCTCACAAACCTCACAGATGAGAAGGTGAGACTCTTGCCCAGGAGTGTGGGTGATCTGCCCTCAGGGCAAGACCAGGAGCTGACTGGGAGCCTGAACTCACCACTGTCCTTTTTACATCTGAGCCTTGTGACCTACTGCTTTGCTTCCCCACCTGGATCACAAATTCATTCTACAGATATTGCTGTCATGCTTAGGAAAGACCTCAAAGATTTGACCCTCACATCAAATTGTGAAATAAAAGACTAGAGCTACTCAGGACAACTCATATACGCTCATCTCCATGTCACCCTCCAGAAGCCTCTGAGTTGGCTTGTCAGTCTTCTCTTCCCATCTGGCATGTTTTTCTGAGTTTATGAATAGCCACTTCCATCAGCAAGCCTGTGAGATACGTGACATACAGCAGCCTTGTGTGACAGAGAGGACCACAGAGGGACATGGATTCCAAGCTACCTATCAGACAAAAGTCTGTATAGAGTTGTTCAGGGGATTTTTTTTTTGTTTCTTCGGTAATTTCTTGCAGTTCCTGTTGAAGTTTTGGGGAGCAGTGTCATACCTTTGGATCAAAGCAAAGGAATGGCAGTGCAAGTAAGTCAGTAGACTGGTGAATAACCTATTAAATTTTTCTTAGACTCAATTTTGATGTGTGTTCAACCAACAGTAAGCCCCCAACAAAGAGAAACACATGGTGAGGTATGGATTTCAGATAAAACAGTTTCCAGGTCTGGTTCATGCGTGTGCTGCTGCTGGAGAGAAGTTAAAAGAGCGGGGGAAGATGAATAGGGAATAAGCAATGTGGTACAGGAAGGATTACTGCCATACTTTTCTGTTTTGGCATAGATCTTTCCTTAACACGTGGTAAGCTATGACCTGTGTTGTAACCAGCCCTGCAGAGGGGGTTACTTTTCAGAGCAGACTCGTAAGAGAAGCTAAGAAGCTACGTGCAGCTTTGAGCTTGCGTGCACAGTCGTCCCCAGGAGAGACATCAGTGAAGTCATGGTGGTCCTCGGATGACCTCTGGCAGTCTCGGTTGGAAACTGTGTTGCTCAGGCAGATTAGAAACAGGGCCCGAGCCAGGCGCCTGACTTAGCTACATCTGTGACTATGCATGCCTAGTGCTTGCGAAGTTGCATTTAACTCATGCCTCTAATTTCATCTGTAGGGAATACTGACACTTGCCACAGACAGTTTCTTGGTTCATGGTTCGTCAGTGGCCCAACACCAACAGGGTGTTCTAAGATGTTGCCAGGGTTTGTCAGCAAAATTTTCGGGAGAAAAACCCACCTGCATTGCCCATTTTAATTTCTGAAAATACTGAAGTGCTGAGCAATGGGGCTTGAAAGAGAAATACAGCAACAAGGAAAGTGATTGTTCACAATGACTGATGAAAATGACATTGCAAATCTCAGCTTGAGTTTCACGGACTTGCAGTAAATCCATGGATCTATCCAGTAAATAAGAAACCTAATTTTTTGCATATTACACTATTTCAAATTCATGACAACATCATTTTGTCTTCACCAAATTCTACCTTTTAATGCTATCTGTCACACAAAGGATCCAGAAACAGCTTACAATTAGCCAGGTCTATGCTGTGACTAGGTCATGTAACCACAGCTGCCTACATGTCACTGTGTGTCACCTCTCCCTTTCTGCTATTTAGTTATATTTAGGTTTTATTTAGGCTCTTTATTTTACTTAGGTTCCCTTTCCTGTTTACCTGCTGCCTGTTGTCTGCATCTTGGGTTATAAAATCAGGGTAGGGGGTTGGGGCGGGGGTGTGGAAATTCTGGTGAGTTTTATAACTTCACAGTGAGTTAGAGATGTGACATTTGTTTCTGGTTGGGGTCTTCAGAGCTGTTGTGTTACATGAAACAGTGAAAACAAAACCACTGTACATTCATCTGAAGGGTTTGGCAAAATTAACCATTCCTAAAATGTGAGCAGGACAGGCTAAAATTCTGAAAAACTCCTTTAACTCATGTTATGAGTTGGTACTCAGGTACCATTCATTGCTCAGCAACATCACTTAAGGGAATCACATGGGAGAGAGCATTTGGATAGCATCTTATCCTCACAATGGCTTTCCTGGGGATGAATCTTATTCCTATCTTTTTTTTCACTCCATTAGGTGGAAAGTCAAGTTAGTCAATCATCTTGGAAACACACTCCATTGCTCTGCTGCCCTTGGTCTATTTCTCTGAAAAGATGACATGTGATTTATTAAAGGGTATATCCTCTTTTTGAAGGGGTCTTCCCCTAAAACCACCACATAGTATAAGGCTGTGGTGCCAGAATTTCTTCTTCCCATTTTCTTTTTTTCCCGTGGAAAAACTGGTGATCCATGTCTGTGTTCCCATGAATTCGAACTATGGCATATGTTAGAGGGCTCATCCGTGTTTCACAATCCTGTTTCACTTAGCATACAATAGGAGCTGCTGTAAAAAGATCAGTGTCAAAAAGCACTTCCCAAAAAAGGCAACAATAGAATGTGTACTTCCATATCTCCTGTGCAATCTAAGTCCAACACAACTACATAAGGATATATGAGGTATCTCTTTATAAACAATCACTGCATACCTAGATGCTCAGATTGCTAAATGAAGGCAGGAAGGGTGAAGGCAGCAGCCCAAAGCCCAGATTTTCCTGACTCACTGCTATGTCCTGGCTGTGTCCCCCAGCTGCTTCCACGCAAGTAGTATTTTCTGCTGAGTCACAGCATGACAAAGCATTTTCCCCTCGTGATTAATCCCTTCTCTAAGAGCAAACCTTCTTCTGATTTGTGCTCTCTCCTACCCTGAGCGAAGTGCCTGGGTCATGGCAAAAACAGATCTTTCTCCTTTTTATATCACTTTTCCCTTTTTCCTGGCTATTGCTCACACCTTGCTTTATCTCTGGAGTATGGGAATAACCACAGCTGTCTTAGGAAATTGCCACTTATCTCACTTACTATCCATCTTATTAACCAATGTCTGCCAGAGAATGTCTGTAAGTGTTCTTTATGGGGATTTTCTTTGGCACAGACTGCTGTGGTAGCACAGGACTTGTAATACTCCCTGCTGCCTTTGCAGCTCTTATTGTATGTTGCAACAGCTTGCACAGCCACTTTCCACACACTGTCACTGGCTAAATCATTCTTGGCATCAGTGGATAAGCTTTCCAGAACCTGCAATCCAGCCCTGACTAAGCCAGGACAGGAATCTGGTTCCTACGCTGTGTTTTCTCACTGAAGTGTTTTGAAACATTTGGATTTGACATCTCTGGGCTGACCTCACTTTGGCCACTGAGGAGCACACCGACCTCCCGAGTCACGGAGCTGGAGGCACCTGTTTTCAGCAACAGCAAACAGTGAGTGCTGAAGCAGGTTTGGTCCAACAGTAAACTGTGAGGTTCAAATCCTGCTTTTAGCAAATCAGGTGCTGATATGGGTCAGTAATTTATTGTTCTATTTATCACATGTTTCAGAGAGCAAAATACCAGGTTTTTATCTTTTTTGGATAAGACTCTGTGGAAAGCTCATCCAGTGAAATCTGTGAGCTCTCCTGTAATAAGATAAATCCGTGGCCTCTCCTGTAATAAAATAACATAGCTACAGCCATAGAAAATTGGTATTTATGAGGCACACAAAGGCACCACAGCTTGGCCAAACATTTCAGATGGGATGCCTGTGTTCGTGGAAGGTGTAATTTCTGTCACTGGAGAGAGAAGGCAAAGTTGTTTTCAGTTAGTCTTGTAGCCAGGGCTTGATTAAAAATTTTTAAAATTCAGAGCAGTACAAGTCAGAAATCTAGGGAAAAGTGTTTGTATGCAAGTTGGAGAGCTGTTACAATTTAACTGTATTTGAAACATGTTCCTTAATTTCCTTTGTACAAACCTGGTGTCACAATGGCCCTTTTGTCATATTCCTGTGCTCTCTCCAGATGGTCAGTCCTGACACAAGGAACAGCTGTCACAACACTGCTACCAACAGAAAGTGAAGATGGATGGATATCTGGATGTGAGCTGAATCTACTGTATCTGAGGTCTGCAGTATGGTTAGCAGGAGAGGAAGGTGGGGAAATGTGAAAGAAATTTGGCAATTGTAGTGAAATTTCCAATTATCCTAAATATGAACAGAAGAAGAAACAGAAAGGAATTTTTTTTTCCACTTTAGACTACCTTGCCAAACATTGGATGTCAGAGTATCAGAGAAATGTAGAATCATTTAGGTTGAAAAAGACCTTTAAGATCATCAAGTCCAAGGGGTAATTCAGCTGCCAAGTCTGCCACTAAACCATGTCCTCAAGTGCCACATCTACATGTCTTTTAAGTACCACCAGGTGTGGTGACTCAACCACTTCCCTGTGCAACCTGTTTCAGTGCCTCACAACCTTTTTGGTGAAGAAACATTTCCTAATGTCCAATCTCAACCTCCCCTGGTGCAACTTGATGCTATTTCCTTTTTTCTTGTCGCTTGTTACTTGGGGGAAGAGACCAACACTTACCTCAGTTCAACCTCCTTTCAGGCAGTTGTAGAGAGCAATAAGCTCTCCTTGAGTCTCTGAGTGTTCAGGCTAAACAGCCCCAGCTCCCTCAATCACTCCTTCTAAAGACTTGTGCTCCAGACTCTTTCCCAGCTCTGTTGCCCTTCTCTGGACACTCTCCAGCAGCTCAATATTTTTCTTGTGGAAAGAACAAAAACTGAACACAGGATTTGAGGTATGGTCTCACCAGTGCTGAGTACAGGGGTAAAATTAAATCACTGCCCTGGTCCTGCTGGCCACACTATTGCTGATCCAGGCCAGGATGCCATTGGCCTTCTTGGCCATCTGGGCACACTGGCATCCCATGTTCAGCCACTGTCAACCAGCACCACCAGGTCCTTATCTGCCAGGCAGCTTTACAGCCACCCTGCCCCCAGCCCGTAGCACTGTCTGGGGTTGCTGTGACCCAAGTGCAGGACTCAGCACTTCGCCCTGTTATGTCACACCCTTGGCCTTGGCCCATTGATCCAGCCTATCCTGGTCCCTCTGCAGAGCCTTCCTACCCTCCTGCAGATCAGCACTCCTGCCCAGCTTGGTGTCTGTGAGCTTGCTGAGGGGGCACTCAATCCCCTCATTGAGATCACTGATAAAGATCTGGAACAGGGCTTATCCCAATACTGAACCCTGGGGAACCACTTGTGATCAGCCATCCAATAAATCTTAAGAAGAACCAACTTCGAAGCAATGAACTGGAAGGTGTCACTGGAAGAGGTGTGTTACATGAACAAGTTCCCCAGGCAGCCTGGTATTTCAGCAAGATGTGCTGCTGCTGCTGCTGCTGCTGCTGCAGAGGCTTGCACAGTTCTGCTGAAAGTGCTGCTGCTACTTTCACATCCTGTTAAGATTTCAGGAAACTTTGCTCAATCTCCCTGAAAGTGATTGACGTGGTTTCAGTCTCATTACTTTGCATATACTTTGTCCTGTTACAGAGGAAAAAGTGAATAGGAATGTCTGTCCCTTGACCAGAAACCAGAAGTACCTGATGAGAGTGAAACTGAAAAGATAAAAAGGCTTGCAGCTGGCTAAAATGCTGGAGGCTCTCACTGTATTTCCTGGGAAACCAGTGAAGAGAAAAAAGGGAATGTTATCTCCTTAAATCCATTCCTAATTTCCTAGGCTCTATGATCTGATTTTCCACAGGCTGAAGATGACTCACCAAATAATTCACCCAAAGGTGTTCAGTGTCTCTTGAGAGCTGTGGTTAGAGAGTGTAACATTGGAATGTAACATGAAGGGAAAATACCAAGAGAATACAGCAGTGGCTGCTCGCAGACCAAGGACAAGAGCCATTGCTCACAGCTTTCCAGGATTGTGCAGGGTCCTCTCCCACTTCCTTTTTCTGTGAAGGAGACCATGATGAACTTCCCCTGCATGAAGAAACAGTGATGCCTGGCTGACTCTATGGCTGCTAGCTATAGGGATATTACAATAATTAATCAAACTGGCAGTCTCCAGTAGGTTATCTACAGCTGGTCCCTTCATTGTACAGGCAGGGAATTGAAAATGCAAGCTCTTTTGTCCAAAGATACAAAATGAATTAGTATCAAAGTCCACATGAAAATTCTTAAGGCCAAATGCCAATTTCAAATGCCCACATTACCAGTTAGATGCATCATCAAAAGTATTTCACTGATGTTTTGTAGGCACATGTCTTCACTGATAATTCAAACCATGTGACAATTTAATTTCCTATGTCTGATGTTAGAATTGAAGGTAAGAAAATCTTATGCCTAATGACAAAATGCAATGACCAATGACCCTGAACCCAAGGGTAATTCACTGCCTATTTTCTAGAGATGGCATTACAATGACCAGGGTTTCTTAAAGAAATAGCCATACCCTTCATGAATCTGCAGATTTTTCTGTGGTAGCATAGGCTAAAAAAGAGCCCAGACAGCTCTAATCAGAAAAGCAGCAGAGCATATTGCAGTTACATAGCAAGCTTTTCTCAGCATCACCCAGAGCAGGACTCATTAAAATTGGACTCTTTACAAAAACACTCTTAATATTGACTCTGTTATAATTGACCAACAGGCGTTTGGAGTTTAAACACGTGAAAGCTGTGACAGATATTTTGTCATAGTACTATATATTGTGCTCCATTCTCCCAGCTTCAGGGTTTACTACAAGCCACAATTTTTCCCTACAGTTTCTAAAACATCCTGAGCTTTGTGAATTTTCTCTGGTAACATAGGCTGTCTCTCAAACTAGTGGGATTGTAATAAGCTTCCAGGTATTGCAGGCTAGAACGGAAGTGTAGATAGCACCCTCTGAAAGAAGTTATACATATTAAAATTGGAAAATATTTAGCCTATATTGCAGTTCACAAGCACCATCATATTCCTCTCTGTAGTTGTGTGTTCAGAAGTCTACCATTGCAAGTCTAATCTTTCTTTTTCTTTGTTTTTAGTACTGGTTATTTTTGCTGCAATGTAGCAGCGTTAGACACCATGCAAAACTGGACAAGACCCTACAAGTGTTTTGGGTTTGTCTGGAAGAACATGGAACATGGCTGTTTCCCACGAGTGTTGGTGATTGCTTCATCCCAGAATCACTTCCAGCTTCCCTCTTATCTAATTACCATGTACCACACAATGTAACCACATCTTTTTAGATTGGCTTTGGGGCTTTGGGCCTTTCAGCTAGGAAAGTTTTATTTCTTCATATTTTCCCCAAAGCTCTCATCTTTCCTAATTTCCTGATAAATTCAGGGGTGCTGCGTTTTAGCACTGGCTGACGTTGTGGTTTCACCCCAGCCAGCAGCCAAGCCCCATGCAGCTGTTCTCTCATTCCCCTACAATTTGGATCAAGGAGAGAATCAGAAGTGTAAAGCCCAGAAAACTCATGGGTTGAGATAAAGACAGTTTAACAGAGAAAGCAAAAACTGTGCACACAAGCAAAGCAAAACAAGGAATTAATTCACTGCTGCCCATGGGCAGGCAGGAGTTCAGCCATCTCCAGGACAGCAGGGCCCCATCACATCTAACAGTCACTTGGGAAGACAGACACCATCACCCCAAATGTCTCCCCTTCCTCCTTCTTCTCCCCACTTTATATACAGACCATGATGTCCCATGGTCTGGAATATCCCTTTGGTCAGTTGAGGTCACCTGTCCTGGCTCTGTCTCCTCCCAGCCTCTCATGCATCCCAGTTCCCACACCAGCATGGCAGTACAAAAGGCAGAAAAAGCCTTGGCTCTGTGTAAGCCCTGCTCAACAATAACAAAAACTTTATATTATCAACCCTGTGTTCAGCACACATCCAAAACAGAGCCCTGTACCAGCCACTGTGAAGAAATTTAACTCAGCTTAAACTGCCCTTGTGTCACACTGCTGGTCTTTGCTGCTGAAACATCATCACTTCTGTCCTTAATGGATAATTCTTACTAGGAAAACCATCTCCAAGGGTTAGTTGAAAAATTAATTTACTGAAGCATATTCTAAGGAGATAACAGAAGATGCTTGTATCCTGTCACTGGAAAGTGGTGTAAAACTTCCCCAGTTCTCAATGAAACTCACCAAGGGTTTTGACAGTTCTGTATACACCAGCAGGAGAAATTTCTGAGTGAAACTGGCCTGGCTCACTGCCATCTCTTGGGCAGTTGATGCTATTGTTGTATTTCCTTGGAATCAGTGAGATCACAGCTTGTAACCACTGCAGCTTCCCAGCTGGAGAAAAGGACCCAGACACTAAATCTTTAATAAATATTTAACTTAATATCAGTTAAAAGGAAACACAAATTGCATGCACCAACACCCCATCTGAATTAGGATGCCCTTTTGCTGCAGTGGTCCAAAATCTTGCATGCCCTTGTGTGCCCTTGCCATGTCTCCCTATTTGACCACTTTTTCTTTTGGTGGTGATGGGGCCTGTGTCTCAGTGCCCTTAAGACAGTAACTTTAAATGGTAACCAACCTTCATGAATCAAGCTTTTGCATTAGATTAATTCTGTCAAAGAACACAACTCTGGCAATCTGGATTTCAGTTTTGAAAATTTCATGGCACCTCCTTCAGTGAATCCTACCCCTCAGAAACCATGTTTTCAATAAACTCCTGAATTGTACTGGAGTTACCCTTGTAGGAAAGACATTTTCCTCTAGAAAAGGTGCCTTTGAATACTTTTCTGGAAATGATGGTGGAGCAGAAGCATTATATTACTGGGTCACTGGATCCCTGAACAAGCAAGTCCTTCCACTTCTGAATGTGTTGTGGTGTTTCTCTGGAATAGATTAAACTCAGGTATTTCCACTTAATGCAGCAGACATTGAGGGTAGGTGGTTAGTTTGGCACACAGAAGGCAGATGGGTAGTGAGCAGTTAGGAAGTGAATAAGTTTCTCCATCAGAGTTTTAGTGGAACAAGTCACGGACCAAGGTAGCACAGGGCCTGGAAAGGCTACCAAACTTTGCTGGTGTCCTCATCCCATCTAAGTCTCAGCTACAGAGACAAGAAAATTCTCCTTAATAATGTTCAGAGGCTAACTTATTCCCTTTCTTTGTGCACTTTTTTTCCAGCCTTCTTTTTCTTGTATGCCAGAATCAAATGGCAGGAAATAGTCTCTCTTTGTTTGCCAGAGGTTTACAAGGGCAATTCATGCTCTCAACTTTGTCTCTGACTTACTGCATTTCTCTGGGCTGTGCCCTGAAGGACAATACAGACAGCAGGGGAATATGTGTGTAAATCACAGAATAAATTGCGTTGGAAAAGACTTTTGAAGTCATCAAGTTCAGCCTTGATGATGACCAAACATCACTGTGCCATATACACCATGGCACGGAGTGCCACATCCAGTCTTTCCTTAAACATCTCCAGGGACAGTGACTCCACTGCCTCCCTGAGCAACCCACTCCAATGCCCAATCACTCTTTCTGGAAAGAAATTCTTCCTAATTTCCAGCCTAAACCTCCTGTAGTGCAGCTTAAGACTGTATCCTTTCCTCCTGTCACTGGTTGCCTGGGAGAAGAGACTGACCTCACCTGGCTGTAGCCTCCTTTAAGGCACTCGTAGAGAGCAATAAGATCTCCCCTGAATTTCCTTTTCTCCAGGTTAAACAACCCCAGCTCCCTCAGTCACTTCTCATAAGATTTGTCATCCAGACCCTTCACCAGCTTTGTTGCTGCTCTCTGAACTCTGGATTTAACTTGTCACTGGGCTGAATAATCCAGTTGTACTGTGACTCTACCTTTATTTTCTCTTATACTGCCCCAAACATTGATGTAACAGTGACATCACGTTGTGTGTGGAGCTACCTGTTGTTCCACCATGATTCATGTGCTAACGCCTGTTCTGCTTGGGCCACACTGCCCATGTCAGGCTGTGAAGTCACAGCAATTTCCCAGGAACAGCTTAATTCAACTTCTAGCAGATCTGCATGTACTATCTGTTGGAAGTCTGACTCATCCATTTCTTTGGCAAAAACCCAATAAACTCCACAGCTTTTAGAAAATGGACAATTGAAAAATGTCTCCTCTCTTTAGAAAGAGAAAACCAAAACCCATTGACAGCTGGTGAGTGATATTGTTGCCAAACTGTTCCATTATTATGAGATAGAATAGTACAAGGATCATTTTTGGGCTGACTGTGGAAAAAATAATAACATTATAATTAAGCACATTTTCAACATGGAATACAATATTAGTCAGCTTTAAGCATGCTGCCTGTTCTGGGAGTTCAGCACTTCTTACAGGGAAATGAGGGGGCTGAGAACCTACATGTTCACATCCTAATCTGTGGGCTGGCCAGGAGAGGAGCAGACTGACCCTCTTTGACCTCTACTTAGAAAGGGTAAAAACCTGCCAGTCTTTGTCTTGGAGGGTTTGGGTATGGAAGTTACTGGAAATTGAAGGTGGTAGCAAAAGGGTTCCACCAGGATTTTGGCAGTAAATGTAATGAGTGAGATAATTGCATGAAGTAGCTCTCTTGAGCATCTTCTGGTTATATGTTCATGACAGAATGAGATTCGGTAGAAAGTGCGTAACCTTCCTAGAAATCTGTGGAGTTAATTGAGCACTTGTCCTAAACTCAGTATTGCAATGATTAGTTCAAAAGCTTAGGTATAGCAGGATACAGCTATCTAAAAAATGAAAGTTGTTTCAGTTCAGGTCTGACCCTTGCCCTACATCTTATGTTTAAAAAAGTGCTGCTAGAACAGAATGTCAGCACCGTACGTGGTCTTTCCATCACGCAGGGAATGGAGGAGCACACGACAACTTCCCCTTTGCTGGGATTTGCAGTCAGTCTTTGGTACGAACAGTATTTTGTATTGACTTTCATGAACAAAATAAAGGGGTAGGAAATGCACTGAAGAAGACTAAACTGTCTGTGGAAGACTGCCATGCAGAGAGGCTACCAAGACCAGCAGCCATCTTCATGTATGGCCTCCATGAATTTTACTTACTCCTCTGCTGCAGAGCTGGGCAAATGGTTCTTGTTTAGCAGCTCAGATTCCTTTCCCCACCAAATGTGTATTTTCTCCAGAATGTCTTGCTGATGCTACATCTCCTGGGAAGGAAAACAAATTTTCTGGAGGACAGCCATGTCCTCCCACGACTGGGCTCTGCAACACTTCTGGCCTGAGAGAAGGGCACGAGAAGCTGGGGGAGGAGGTGGCAGCAGGGCTGGGGTGGGAGGGGAGTCTGTAGAAGGCAGCAGTAGATGAAATACTTGGGGTTACAGCCCTGGTCTGGGGAAACACTAAAGCATCTGCAAGGTGCTGAGTGTTTTAGCTGTACCATGGTTATACTGGGTAGCCTTTTAGGACCATCTGGAGTACAAGGAACATAAAATGGTCTCTGATAAAATGCAAAACCAAGCCATGTAAGAAATTAGTTACTTAGTTTCAAAAATTACTCATTTTTTTGGCAGAGGAAAACTGCTTGGAGGAAATCTTAAAAAAAAATACATTTATCAGTTTTTCAGAACACTTTGCATTTCTTAGGAATGGCGTGGGGTTTTTGGATCAGTAGAGGAATGTTTTAAAAATAGCAACATGAACTCCTACTACTTTTCTAGCACTTAATCAGTAGTCTTATGCCAGGAAGAATTCTTTTTATCAAAGTTACATGGGATCCTCTCTGAATGCTGATTGATAATTGCCTAGGGAATACTGAGAATAAAAAAAAATTTCGGAGTCCTATTTAAATAGCAGAACTCATGGTTGACCAAAATAGTTAAAACATTTTCCTTATGTTAAAGTATTTATGAGTTATTTCTACTTTGTTATCTTGTACAATATTGCTACAAAACCTGCCAGGCATGTTTTTAGAATGAGTATTCTATAAATTTGCTTTAACATCTTGGGAATTCTCTGGCTGCTGATTTTGATGAGCAAGAAGTACACATCTGACACTTAGTCTTTGTGCACGGCCTTGCTTTGCAGTTCAACATTAGGTTCACTGTTTAATAAACCTGTTATTCTTCTTTCTGCTCCAACAACCACAAAAATCCTATGAGGACTCTTGAATAAGACACCCTGGCTGATACACTATGTTAAGGAAGTATGACACTATATATAAGAAATGCAACTTGGAGTTCACATTTTTAAAATAGGTTTTGTATGTTTCTTAGAGTTTGTGTAATATTAATAGACAATCTAGATATACTGTAATGATCTTCAGCTCAATCCCTAAAATTCTTACTAGACTAGCTGTGTTGTGATGCTGTTAAGGAAATGACTTAGGAAGCAACAGACAGAGAAGAAGGGGTGGATTCAGCTGCTTTTTGAGAAAGTGTGGTATCTAGTTAGTCTGGGAAGTTATGCAAAAACCAGTCCAAGACAGACGTGACAGCTGTGAATGGTGGTGCTTGCTACCTACGTTCTCACATTAGGGCATACGCTATTGGGCTTGTTCATCAAAGTGTAAAATTAAGAGCTTGTGCAATCCATGCAATTTGTTCCTTTCAAATTCCCTCCCTTCAAGTCTTGATGATAATGTGTTCCAGTAAATCAACAGCAGAGGGGTTTTTTTCCTTCCTGGTATTTGTCTGAAGCTTCAAATAATGTTATTTTAGCCCTTAAAAATTGGAAGTAACCAATAGTAGTTGGACACATCTCTCATTACAAAGTTGGCAGACAAGCCTGTGAAATCCCACACTCGTAGCTCTGCCAAGTGGAAAGGGAGAGCAGAATGAGGGCAGGGGAGCCACCACTCTACTGTAGAGCTGGCTGGTGAGAGGTGCGTCAGCAGAGTGACTCTCACTTGACACAAGTCAGAGGCTATGAGGGGGGCATGTAAAAACAATTAAGTTTATATATCCTCAGGGCTTTGTTCACTGCTGGAAATTATTTGCAAAAGGAAGAAGCAGGTCTGGAATGAACTCTGGGGGGACTTTTTTGGAAAGTTTTGTGGTGCTGTAACCACCTTTACAGGAAGAGATATCCCCAAATGTTGATTTGCTTCTGTGAAATGGTCTTGACCCTTTCGACAACAATGAAGCACTCTTGAAAAAATATATTTTAATTTTTTAAAAAAACTTTTTTCTTCTTGTTTAGGTTTAGTCCTTTGAACATTTTAAAACACCATTTTACCTGAAGTATTTTATAATCATTTAGGTACAATTTATACACTGCATATTAAATGTACAGCAGCTGCAATTCAAGGTTTAAGACTTAAAGGAGGATGTTCAAAATGACCCTCCTCCTTACTGAACCCTAAACCTAATACTGAGAGACATGTTTAGTTCAAAGTGAAAAGTAAATGAACTTTGTTTAGTGAATTTGTTTAGTGAACTTGCAAAGACACATTAATTCCCATTTTTCCTCAAAGACTTTTTTCCTTCGGAGGATTCTCCTCAAAGTTATCACCAGTAAGGAAGGATTTAGGCATGGTCCTTTTGCTACCTTCTGTAATAAAGAAGGTGAACCACTGTCAGTGTCTTATCTATGGAGCCCTTGTAGGCCACTGATAAAAGCCAGGCTTTAGAAGCTTAAACAACAGTGGTGGTTTTTATTTTGCAGATACCTAGAGCTGAAGTCATTGCAGTATTCAGTATCTTTAAGAAGAAACTGGGGTATCTGAAGGAATGGAGATTGTATCAGAAGGGAGAAAGACCTGATTTCCCTACCATTAATTTATTTGTGTAGCTGAAGGTGTCTATAAAACATTTGACTTCACAAATAGGGCAACTTTGCTGAATTAAAAGAATTAAACATTTTATGAAAAATGATAATATTTTTTGGTTCAGTCTATGTAAAGCCCCAGGAAAACCTCTTTGTCTTAAATTTTTCATGGGAATTATATTAATGCCATAATTTCCCTCATATAAATTAATGCTTCTGAGGTTTTAGAAGGCTGTGGTAGAAATCCTGTTGTGGCTAGCACCTCTCCACCATCTCAGGTGGAGAAAATTTCAGGAAAGACACAGATGGCAGTAGATGAGAGAGGGATCAGCTATTGAACTAACAGTGAGAGGGCTGAGCAGATGTTCCCTTCCCTAAGCAGCACTCATCCTGGACTGTGCAGGAGGTGAGAATCCACTAGAGAAAACAGCTCATATCCTGCAAATAATGGCAACCCCATGATGTATAAACCCAGGAGGAGACAGCATCACACAGGCCTGCGGACACACTTCTAACCCATCTTTCTTTAAGTGGTATGTAAGACTCGCCTCTGAGAGTAGATATGGTCTGTGTGGGGATGAACCTTGATCATGTCTACAAAATACTTTTTAAAGGGCACATGCACAGGTGATTTCACTTGAATCAAAATGCCTTTTCAAGTAAAGACAATTCTTTCAAAACTGTTCGTAGCTCTTTTTTAAAAACAGCAGTAATACTGGTTTTCCTTTCCTTTTTAATGTATATGAAAAAACCTGGTATTTCCATTCAAATTCATCCTCTTTTTTTTTCATTTCACACCTTAACTCTATGGAACAGGCTGGCCAAGATTTTCCCCATTTAGTTTAAGATCTCTTGGGTGACTCTGAGCCCAGGCTTTGCAAAGTCTCATGCTGCAGGGACAGAGATGTTGATTCATTGTCCAAGATCTTTCACCCTTTCTTTGAGGCCAAAATTTAACCAGCTAGTGGAGTTGAAAAGCTGGGAAACACAAAACTGTAAAAGCAAAAACAACAACCTAGCTCAAAAAGTCATAGTTATTCAAATTTCACTTTGCAGGGTCAGTCTTTACTTCCTCGATTACCATCTCACCATCATGTGTTTTCCTAGAACAAACAGCCCTGTAGTTCTCTTTTGGTGACTCCTTTCATTTCAGAGTGAAGCTAAAGTTTTGGAGAGCAAATTATTAAGAAATTATCATGTATACTCTTCTTGTCATAGCATGTTACCTGTAATTTAAAAAATCTTAGCAGTCTCAGTTTCTTTTTCAATCTCTCATCCTGATTTTTAGCTGGTTTTTGTTACCAATGACAATGCAGCACAGACACTTAATTGTCATAAATTTGTTTTAAAAGGAAAATCACTATTCACCATAACAGGATGAAGACAAATCCTTTTCTTTTCATGATTGGCCCTGGGGTAGTCTGCCTGATGGCAGGGGATTCAAAGGGCAGGGGATCCAGCAGGTTTATGTTCTCTTTAAATCTCTTCCTATTAGAAGTCAGTGTCATGGCAAGGTAGAAAAATAAACTACAGTTATTATTTTTGCTGCTCGTCTTTTAAACAGATGACATCAAAGTAAGGGGAAGTAGGAACTGTCCCACATTAGTCAATCTTGTATCTCAACAAAAAAAAGCTTTATCCTATTGCAATAGTAAAGCAGTGGGATTTGCTAAATGCTTGCGCTCTTACCACACACAAATGAATGGTGTTGCAAAAGGTAGGGCAGAAATTCCGAAAGATGGATATCCTGTTTCACTTGGGGCAAGGAAAAACATGCTCATAAAAGAAAATGAAAGCAAGTTATGTGGTGATGAATTCTGCAGTTTGTTGAAGAAAACAATAGTGAAATAAAACCACAAGTTAACCTGAGGAAAAGAACCCCCAATTTCTGCCTCGTGTTTTGTTTTTGTTAAGGTTTCTTATTCTATAGGGATTTTTTAAATGCTCAATATCTTGTTATATACCTAATTGCTGCAGTCAGTTTCACACTGACTTGACAGACTACTCCAGCTCTAAGACTCTCCTACTCATAACTGGATTTTTTTCTAAGAACTTTTTCTGTGCTAAATTTTATGCCTTTTTAATTGACTGAGTACATTTGATCAAAAAATTTTGTTTTAAGTGCTTTTTCCTCTATTTTGAACAGTGGCATAATACACTGAGATAAGTTTTCTAGTCTGGTGAATATAGGACTTTTTGAATTACCCTTCTGAGACATGATTTTGACAGATCAGCCTTTGTTAGAGGAAGAGTGCCTGCCTGCATCAGTGCAAAAATGGCACCCAGTGTGTGGATGTGAAGCATGTGCAGATACTGGACTTGGTGTGTGCTGGTACTAAGGACATTTCCCTGTCTGGCAAAGTCATGATGTTGTGACCCTGTTCCTCTGCTGTTTCCAATGCCTGACCTGCATCATGTGTGTGCTTTGTCTGCACTGTCTGCACAGAGTTTATTGCAGGACCTCTTTCTGGTGCCCTTATCCTGGCTGAGTTCTGCTACTACAAGACCACAACACCAGCAGAGAGGCAGAATGGCCACTACCACTTCAAACACCCCAGGTATTTTCTTATCAGAGATCTTATTATATCACAAAGTCAAAGAATGTTAAATGGTTAAAATGGACCTTAAAGGTCATCTAGTCCTAACCCCCACCTCCATGGGCAGGGACACCTCTCACAGACCAGGTTTTTCAAGGCTTTATCCAGCCTGATTTTGAACACTGCCAGGATTGGGGCACCACAACTTCTCTGGGCAACCTGTTCCAGTGCCTCACCACCCTCACACAAGAAAAATTCGTCCTAATATTTAACCTGAATTTGTCCTCTTTCAAAAAGGACAAATATATATATTTATATACCCATTTATATACCCATTATTCCTTGTCCTATCACTACAGTTCCTGGTCAAGAGTCCCCTCTCCAGCTTCCCTGTAGTCCCTCTTCAGATGCTGGAAAGCTGCTATGAGGTCTCTATTGCAAACTTCTTTTCTCCAGGCTGAGCAGCCCCAACTTTCTCAGCCTGTCTTGGAAGAGGAAGTGCTGCCAGCTGTATCAGCTTCCCCATGAAGCATTAATAGTGGGTAGCAATCTGTGGGTTTCATCAGGCTTGGCAACTTCTCTGTAACATTCTTGACCCAGACTCCCAGAAGCCAATATACCTCCCTCGAAAGTGGGTCAGGCCGAGAGATGAGTACCCAATACATTATACATACACCATATCTATTAATTACATGCATGCCAATACATAAAACACGCAATGTAACAAGAATATTTACCATATTTGCATTATTGTAAATTCGCTGTAACAATAACTCGTGTATATTTTAAAAGTATGTATTTTAACAAACTATTTCCTCTTTCTACTGTAACCACATATTCTGCAATTGTGGGGATGGTTTCAGGGATAGAATTTTATGAAACTTTTCGTGGAATTATGAAACTGGTACTGGAATAATTTTAATTTGGGAATTTCCCTAAACATCAGAGAACAACAGCCTACATCAGATCCCAGTAAAACCCACTGAAAAATTAGCATATAGTTGTAGAGGAAAGAATGGTACAGCGCAATAAGCATGACTCCAGTGGCACATCCATCATCACAATTTCATTTTTTCCACAACTCATTCAAAAATCCCCAAGGGCCTCTTTTAAACCACACTAGTCTTAAACATTCATGAAGCAGAAGCAGATGGTTGCTCGAGACAGTAGCAAGAGAAAGGCTTAAGTGTAAGGTGAGTTCTGGCCTTTGTGAGGGGCACAGGCGGCTCATGCCTCCTCCTTACTGGCAGATGTAGTAGTGACCCCAGGAGCAGTGACATACAGCCAGAGCCTACCAGGCTATGGAGACCTCCAGTTTTTGTTGGTGCTGGTGCCAGCACAGAGGCTGTCCTCACATCACAGCAGAAACCAAAGGGAATGTCCCTTAGCCATGGTCCTGTGATATTAAGGACATGCATAGTTCTCAGAGGGGTATGAGGCCACAGGCTTCTGAGGGAGAATTTTTGATGCTAAAACTGCTCACATGAGTAGTCACAAGAGTCTGTCTAAGAATCAGGTGTCCAGTCACAGCCTGAGCCTTGAGTCACACTTGAACACTTGAGTCACGTTTGAGCACTCAAGTCACACTTGAGACACATTTGAACTCTGCATAAAATGGTGTGTGTGTGTGTGTATTCAGTTTTAGATATAGCCTGATTAGTTTTGTTCTGCAGAGTACTAGATACAGGAAACACCTATCTTTGATAAGACCCCAATTTAAAAACCTATGTAAGACTTCATTTTCAATCCATTGTGTTTTCTCCTTTTGCTGTTTAAACAATTTGTCACTTTGGTATAGTTTGTCTTTCACATTTATGACCTGAATCTAATAGAAGTGTCACCTGAACAGAAAAGAAGATTAACACAGAGGAACTTCTTTGTTGTGGGTTAGAGGACATTGAAGGTTTCATAAGAAGTAATAGTCTCTACATTTTGAAAAACAATGTGACTTGTGAAGGGATATATATATATAATCACACATAAGGAATTAAGTACTAGTACATGAATTAGAAAAATAGTGTATAGACATTAACATAATTTATCATATTTCATTTAATGGATGAAGATCACATCCCTTTATCAAAGAGGCCATACAATTTCAATACCCATATAGGCACTTTACATTTATTTCCTCCTCTTTCAACAATTGGCTCCACGAAAGCTGCTGCAAGTCTAATGTAGAACTACATCGGCTCTAGAAGAACAGGTCAACTGACTCAATGCTTTGTTTATCTCCCTCAGTTATGGGTCTGGGGTGCATCAGTGAAATTTAGGGAAAGCTGTGCACAACAAAGAGGCATTCTGCACTGCAGGGTGCTCCAGCTGGTCTCATTCCCTTTGCTTGGCACTGGATCCCAAAGGAACTATCCCCTCCGTTACTCCAAAGGTAGTCCCATTGAATGCACTCCTGTGACAATCTGTTGTCTTCAGTTAACAAAAAAAGGTTGATTTGTATGTTTCATTGAAAGAGAGACTCCTTGAGCCTGGCTGTATTACAGTGAAAGATCATCCTGATGCCACATACACTGTGTGAAACTCAAGATCTCAACACTGACTCTTCTCACAAGATTTCCACTTGACCCCAGCCAACAACGCCTCCCTTGCTACTCTGCTGCTCAGGTAAAGTCAATAAAAAGGAAACTGGCAGATGCAATTTACTACATTAAACAAGAAATAAAACATCAAAAGACTTTAAAAGGACACACTGATACAGTTACCTGATGTTATAATCTAATCCAGATTATTAGTGTTCATATCTACCAAAATTGTCTGGGATGGTCAATGGCCTAGATAAAACATAGATGAAGTATTTCAACTGGTTTATGTTGTACAAAGGAAACACTGTGTCTTATAAAGGTTTTTTACATGGTTTGCCTTTGAACAATCTATGCTGGCTGCTTCCAGACATTTTGTGACTTTCTTGTGGCTGGAATGATTTCCAGGAGGATTTTCTCTGTAACTTTCTCTGGACCTAAGCCAAATCTGTTTGGCCTTCATTTCCCTGTGATGGAGATAGCTGTGATGTGTTTTTTTCTGAACATCAGGCATCTCCCTCAGTATCATTGACCTTTCAAAGATGATAGAGAGGGGTCACACAGTCAAAACCTCATGGCTTTCAGATGCATCCTATCTGGTCCTGTGAACTTGCATCAACAATTGGCTCCAATGCTCCAGTCCTCACCTGTGAAAACAACTTCCTAACAAGGCCCTGAGTGCACTAATGGGCTTCAATTACTTTGACCACTCTCATATGGGACCTTCACTCACACACCAATGACCGTGGGAGCAAGATATTTCTTAAGTGCAGGTCCAAGGGTAGGAGGCCTTTCCTGAGCTATGATGCAACTGTAGGACATTTTTCCAGTCCTGTTTTGTCATGAGTCATTACTTGGATTTCCTGGCTTGACCTTGGATCTGGATTGTTACCTTGCCTTTGCCTGATTCATGGGATGGGACCTGTTGCTCTTCCTGCTCAGGGGCTATGGGGCCATGCTCTAAAGGTAAGTTCACTGTTTGTGCTGTTTTTACCTATGTCTCACCCTCCCCAGTGGAGAGCCCTTCCCTTGGTCCCTCCTGACATGTTCTCACAGAGCAGGTTAGTGGGCTCAGGGAAAGGGGAGACCAGCTGGCAGTCCTTTCTGGTGCAATCTACCACCAGAAAGAAAAGTATTGGGTACTCCAGCCCACTCTGTATTTGTCACTAGGTTTCCTTGGCCCCTACAGAGCAGGGCTGTGTCTTCCTTAGATTCCTTGCTGCTGCCAGTGTGCTTACAGAAGCCCCTCTTGCTGACCAATGTTACATATTCTAACCTCATTGAGCTTTGGCCTTCATAGCTTCACTCTTGTGAATGCAAGCCAAGTTTCTATATTTGTCCTGGGCAGCCTGTGTCTGCTTCTACTTTCTATGTGCTTTCCTTTTTTATTTGAGCTTAGTCAGGAGCTGTCTGACTCTTCCATAGCTCACTTCTCCCATGTTTGGTTCCCAGGTATCAGAATAGGCTTTACTTCAGAACTGTCCTCAACTCTCTTTAAGGTTAATTGGGAGATTTTGAGTCAGTTCAGTGTAAACCATGTTTGCTTCTAGGCTTTTCTGTAAAGTTAATGTCCCTTGCTGAGCAGAAATTGGAACAACTGAGATATCAGTTCACAAAAAAAGATACTTTGTGGTGGTAAATGAACTAGAGGTAGACAGAAATATGAGAGCAAAAACATAGAATGTATTGTTGCATAGTTAAAATTGCTAATCTTGTCCAACTCTGTTTCTTTTGGTCTGCAAGCAGAGCTGCAAAATATGTTGTTATGCACTGGGATTATTGTAAGTTTTCAGTAGTTTCAGTCCCCTCTCGTTGTCTAATATGAAGCCAAATATCTGCTAAGCATAGATCCAGTTCCCATCACATATTGTGGGCTGGGATTGCTCTCTGGAATAGAGCTGAGGGTGGCAGGAGCTTTAGCAATGTTGCACAGGTCCCTGCTGCATGCAGTGGTGGCCAGCCAGGACGGTCAGGATGCAGTTGTGCAGTGGCTCCAGTGCATGCTGGGTCCCTGCTGGGGCTGTACATGGGCTTCTCACCCTCTTCTCCCAGGTCCAGATCTGGTGCAGCTGCTGTAGCTCCTCCTTTGGTGTTACAGCCCCAGCTGCTGGCCCTGCCTTTGAACTGTGGCAGTCAGCCTACTGTTGGGAAGGGCTTGGTCAAAAGTTTGTTAAAATTTGCTCACTCGGGAGGCAACTGGCTTGCTGATCCTTAAGGCAGCTTTATACAACTCCTAATCCATAGTCAAGATTTAATATATGAGCCCTTATGGGAGTATCCTTAATTGTTAGAATGGTATGAGATGACATGGATCTCCTGCCCATCTCCTGTTGCAGTGGAGATCTCTCAGTTCTGAACACACTGAGTGTGACCCAGTCCTTGTTTTATGGAAAACCGCCCACAAAAAACCCATATCGTACTGGAACACATATACACCACTGCATCTTTTCAACAAGAAGTATTTTGACATCAGAGAAAACTACTGGCCTTCAGAAAACTCAAACCCTTTCATGGTTTGGGAGTGACAGCAGCACACAATATGCTTTGCTGTGTTTAGGGAAGAGGACTGGGAAAATGGCTGATTTCACACCTTTGCTTTGTAGCAGTTTATGGGCACAGTGCAGACTCTCAGGGCCACACAATGGTGTTATCAAGGAGGGCTGGGCGGTGTCAGTAAAGTAGAAGTGGTAATACTGCATAGTTTCATCAGGCTGAATTTGTGCCCACAAAACAATTGGGAATAAAGACAACACAGCCCCAGCTGCACAGAAATAATGTTGAAAAGATGCTTTAGATTGCCTGTGGTGAATTCCATGAAAATATTTTTTCATTTGGTATTAACCCAGTTTGTGTGAATAACAGCTAATTAAAGAAAAAATAAAGGATGGGGAAAAAAGCTCTTATAAGAATCTGTTTAAAAGGCTCTCAGGGGATTTAAGGAGGTAATATGTACTTAATGGAGGGGCTAAAAATGCAGCTGCATGTAATTATGGCAGGAAAAATATTCCCAAAGCTGATTTGCAGCTTCACCAAAATGGTAGTCAGTGAGGCACCCTTAGGGAGATGGAGAAGAGCAAGTTTTATATTAAATCCTTCATGTATCTCCTGACAGGGCCCTTCCAGCCCCACTCCTCACGGGGCTGTGGGCTCTCTTTTAACCCTGGCCATCAGCCAGAGAACCCACCCATCAGCCATCTGCAGGAGGCGAATGCACCCATGTCAGCATCGGTTTTCTGTGGCAGCTACTTCCCAATCCCACTGTACCTGGAGTTCCAGCCTTTTTCTGTCTTTTCCCAGCCCTCATGCAGGATGCCATAGCCAAAGGACCCAGCAGCTGTCAGAAGAGTAGTCTTTCAATAATTTATTTGGGAAGCTGTTTTCTGAAGTACATTTCTCATGCCCCAGTCTAGAACACCTTTATGGCTGGAAGGCATCACCCATGTCTGGTTGTTTGACCCAAGCCCCAGAAAAGTCCTTGATGACAGGTGTATTCTGACAGCTCATGATTCAGAGGGGAGGTTCAAACACCAGCCAATGCAGTATGGAGGAAATCCCATTTTCTCATTTTCCGTAGTCAGAACTGTGGGGTTTATTAAAAGACTGGTTTGTTTTGTGGGTTTCTGAATGTTTGTTTGTTTGTTTAATTGTGCTTTGAAAGTTACCTGACTTGGGCGTTTTTGCTCCGTGGTGCTGTAGCCAAAGTCCCCCGGAATTTGACAGAGTAGCTGTTTTTCAGTTAGTGGTTTGAGGACTTCTAATACCCCAATCTAGAAACAGGTTTGGTTTTGGGGGGTTTCTTTCCATTTAAAATACCTTGAAGTCAGTTTAGTTCTCACTCCAAGTTTGCGAACTTGTTTTTCTAGCTATAGAGCGTTTCTCCGCGCTCGTGAAGCCGTGCCTTTGTGCTCTTCTGTACTGTTCACGCTGGTGCATGGGCTAGCTGAGGTCGGGTCAAAAAGGGTTTTTATGGCTCCGTAGCCTGCACCGGGCCGGTGCCGCTCCCGGTGCCGCTGGCCGGGCAGCGCAGGAGCGGCGGCAGCAGGGGGAGCCCGCGGGCCGCGCCATCCCGGCCGCTCCGCCCGCTCCTGGAGGGAACCGGGAATAACCGGAGAGCAGGCAGCGAGGCTGCGGCAGGGAGATGGGAATCGAAATATCAAATATTTATAAATCATACCAATAGTTATATATAGCACCAACATCATTTACCTACTAATCACTACTAACACCATACCACAGCGGCCAGATTTTGCCCCAAGTGTCTGATGAATTAAGTTACTCGGCCAAACGTATGCTCAGGGATGTCCATTTGTCACAGGATGGATGTTCGGTGGTGTTTAATAATTTGGCTACTTTAAAGTATTTAAGGTCAGAAAGCAGAACGGTGCATCTCATCAGCACTGCTTTTCCAAAGTGATGAGCCAAGCACAGTGCTTCCCCAAGAGAACAGCAGACCAGGCAGCTCTGCTGCTCTACTGAAACACAGACAGCTTTTGGAAAGGCTTCCCTTGAAAGATGTGATCCAGTCACAAAAATCTAGGCTGAACTGTATAGAACGTTAGATGAATAAATAGAGGGAAGCAGAGTTAATGGAGGTTGAAAGATACACTTTGGATTAATTAAAAAGGGTTTTTTTGTCCTTTTCTCTTCCAATGAATAGGCTATAATTGAAGGAGGAGGGGAAAAACCTGGAAACATTTACTTTGCAAAAATGCCAAGTAGACTGTATTAACTGAGACGAATAGAAGGCCATTGAAAATAAAATAATTAAACAGAGATAAGTTGAAAGTTAGTATTTTCAGCTATGCCTGTTTGTCAAATGCTGAATCATTTATGATCAAAGTTGGTGCTTTATTTGGTTCTCTGAGGTGCTGGGATCCCGGCTTTATCTTCAGCTTGGAGAAGCTTTATCTTCACCACTGGAGCAGGTGAGGGAAAGAAAGGCATTTGAGATGTGCAAAATTAAAAATTCTCTGTAAAATAATATTTCTGTGTTAAAATTAAAACGGAAAACTTCCAAAACATTGAGAATGCTATTAGAAGTGTACCTGGCTTGTTCTTTTTGTGGCTGGATGGTAAAACTTCTGTCCAATTCTTTGTCTTAAGCACCAGAGGAGCCCTTGGTCATGCTTGGTGACAGGTGTATTCTGGTGGCAGTTTCTAATCCAGAGAAGATTGAGCCACCCAAGCTACAAATCCAGTTTCATGTGGCAGGAAATTCCAATTTCTGATTTTTTTCTATCCAAAACGTTGGAGTTTATTATAATTTCCCAGAAATAGTGAAATTTCTCATAAAAAGGTGAAGTCCTTCAACTATTAATGAAAAAAGTTCTTACAAAATTTCTGGCTACCTCTGGGATTTGCTTCCTCATTTACATAGATAATCCTATGCAAATTCAGGGGAGAACATGAAATAACAATATTTTTAAAGGTAACTAAAACCAGAACAAAATTTATAGTCATTAGTAATACAGATGATGTATTTGGACTTAAATTTTCAAAGCACAAATCAACATTGCACTTATTTATTACTGCTAAATTAATATATTAAAAAAAAAAAAATCCCTCTGAAAGATTGGCTGCTGGAAAGGAGGCTGCAGGTCCCTGGGTAATCCAGGGCAAGGCTCCATTGCTATCATGATTAATAGAGCTATAAGGCAACTGCTACAGACTGTGGCAGATCCATTGGTTCCAGATATGCTCAACAATCAGTGTGCAGATATGCTAATTTACAGTGTATCACTCAAACTAAAGGATGTTTCTATGCTCCACTAATAGTTCCAAAAGATAATTATTTTCTAGTTAGTGAAAAAGACAAAGCCAGGCCCCGAGTGTTGGAGAAGCTTTATTTTAATGGAGCTTTGTGATTATGCTCTTGAACAATTCTGCATTCATTCAAAATGAGTTATAATCTACCAGGACCAGATTTGAATACCACATGTGCCAAGGCGAAAACATTGTGGTGGAACACAAGCCAGGGAGCAAGCCAGATTAGGTAGAGACTATGTGATGAAGATAGAAAAGAAATTAAGGTGGGCTGGAAAGCACAAGGGAGCTGTGGATAAGGATTTAAGCGAATGCTTTAGGTGGCAATTTGCAATTGGAGCATGGGAAAAGCCAGAATGTAGCTTTATAATGTAGTTTTGAATAGTGTACAAATCGGTTCATGTGTTAGATTGCTAATTATAATTATGCAACATTATTATACTAATTTTATGCATTATAATATTTTGTAATATTGCTGTAATTACATAATTGTAGCAAATTATAATATTACATTATACTAATACAGAAGCCATTAAGATCCTAAAGCACATGGAGTGGTGCTGCAAAATTCTGGTTTTCCTTCCTGATGGGTTTGATGGAATATTTGAGTGATTCCCCAATTAATGGAATCAAAATCAATATATTGTCACTTCACAATCTCACAGTGCTCGCTTGTTTTGTCAGCTTCTGCTCATCTCTGGCTACATTTAGCAGTAGATGTACAAGAAAGAATGATCAGCAGCTGCCAGCTACAGCCCCTTAGTTACTCTCATAATAACTCTTGTAATATTTACAGTCCTGAGCTCCCAGCACAAAGCTGGCTCTAGGATGGCCGAAATGGCAGGAGGAACTAGGGGCATATTGTTCCCTCCATCCACATTCTTCTGCATAGCTGGAAGCCTTCAGCCAGCTGCTCCCAGTAAGCCTCCTCTTAGGGAAGGTATGCTTTGCTCCAGGCACTTGGAATGCATGATTCATTTTTACTGTATGCCTTGTATGCAAAATTATTATTATTTACATCTAGGATGGCTTATTAGTAAAATTGTACAATAAACACTGCTGCATAATTCATTACTTACACTGGGAGCTTTTAAGTCTAATGTGCCACATAATGTACTGTGTGCCTTTGGTGGAAGACAAACACACGCAGACAGTCCTTCTCCTTTTCAGCAGTGTTGGTCAAGTCATTACAACTTCACTGCTATTGCCCTAAGTTCTCTTCTCACAGTCAGAGCAGTTTCCCCACCTGCAGTCCTCTGCTGGGATGTCAAATTCCTGGAGATAGTGCAGGTGGAATGTTGCAGCCCTCAGAAATGCTGCTTCAGTGCTTTGTGGTAGGGATGAGGCCCTTGGTCAGATCCTGGCAACATGTTTGCTCCCTGTGTTTGCCATTGGCATAATTTGCTTACTGTAACAGACCCTTAAGGTTCGAGGTTGGGCTATTTCAAGAAAGTGCTCAATTCTCCTAAATTTTTTTTCTTATTTAAGTTGTGAATTGCCCCCCACATAACAAATTTCTTGGAGGTTGTTTCAAGTGGGAAAGCAGATATTTCTGCTCCCTCCAATTTTTCTATAATCTTTCAGATAATTTAATTCTTAAAGGTCATAAGCTCTGAGGATGTGTAATTAGTGCTAGAACTCATTTTTAAGTTGAAATAATAATATTAAGAGTAGATTAATTTTTAGGTCAGCTGTGTTACTGATGGTCACTGTGATATAATAGAAGTTGCCATATTCCCAGGACAGATATTCAAGGACCACGCTAGGAAATACTAAGTTCATAGATTTATTAGAATTTAAGTTTTCTTATCAGCTAGATGCCTCTGTCCTTGGATCAAAGGAAAAAAAGCAATGAAAACATGAGAACAAGGTCTCTATGGGCTTCCTCTGGGAAGGCAGAACTCAGAACTGCCAAACTGTGAACTCTGTTTAAGCCAACAAAGCTATTAAAATAATCTAGGCATGCCCATAGAGACTTCTTCTGGAATAACCTCCTGGTTTGTGGCTTGTTTTGCTTTCTTCTGGCTGAGTTTTTGTTTCTTTGATGGGTTCTGGAGAGTTGCATTTAACTTTGTTTGGCTGGTGTGGTGGAGAGTGTTACAGCCAGGGATCTTGGGGGAGAGCCAGGGAGGTGAGGAGGGTCCAGCTGTGAGTGATAGTTGTTGATTCTGCCTCTACAGAAGGAGGGCACATAAAGGAAAAGGCAATACGGTGTCTGAACAGGTGGAAACTAACATGATTTGTGAAGGGAATCCATGTCTGAGCTTTCCCCATCTTGCTTTCTGGCCTTGTGTATGTTCCCCTATAGCTTCTGCTGACATACCTTCCTTGCAGCCCTAGATGGATGTACTGCTAGGCCAAGCTGCTCAGCAGCTGTTGGATTTCTGACTGCCACATGTATGGCTGGGCATCCTGCAAGTTGCTACTGCTGTGTAATTCACCTCTGTGAGGCAAGCAATGAAAAGAACAAACCCTTTCGGGACGTCATGAAAACCAAACTGTAAATAGCGTTGGATCTTTGGAACATTAGTACTTTGCTGCAAAGTTAATGAAAAGTCTGGTATTAGAAAACCAAGACTTAACTTGGATTAGAATTAAATGAGCAATTTCATGCTGGTGGGGTACAGGCAATGGTTATTAATTATTCATTTGATCCATTTCAGAATGCTTTGATCCTTGCAGAAGCAGAGTTGCGGTAGTAAGACCTCAGCCATTTATGTACTGTTATTTATGATATTCTGTTCTGTTGGGTAGTTCTGGTTGCACTACTGAATACTGATTTCTTAGGGATGTTGCTGCTTCAGCTGCATCCAGGAAAAGAGGGACAGACTTCAAACCTTTGCACCTTGGTTCAATTTCCTGGATTCCCCTGCCTCACTTTCCAGAACAGTAATGTGTGTGGCTGAATTACTCATGTTTGAAACCTGCCTCTATTATTTTGGTGTTAGAGAAGCTGAGCAGTTGCTGTGTTGAAACCTGGCAGCCTCACACTACAGTCAGCAGCAACAGCCACAAGGCAATCCAGCATTTCCTGTGACCACATCCAAAACGTGGGATTTGTGTAATCCTGCAGTCATGCAAGCAGGCTGGTATAGCAGGAATACGTGCAGGCTTCCATCCCAGCCACAATGGAAGGAGAAAACAGAAACAACTCTTCCCTTAAGAAGGCAGCAGTTCATAAATGAAGATGATTTCCTGGACTGCATTTCCTCCTTTCTGCCAAATGGCACACTTGTTGGTAGGAGCTATCACGGATTCATGGATGAGATTAGTAGACTCAGCATCAACAGTCTGGCCACAGGGCTGGAAATACTTATGGCAGGATGATTGGAACTCATAAACTAAAAAAAAAAGAATTAATGGGAACTTCATGCACTGAATTGACATTTTAAGAAACATCTAAATGCATGTTCCTTAAGTTCTTGTACAAGGACCCAGCCCACAGAGCTTGCCACCTCATAGGACAAGCAAATTCAGGTGGATTTCCCCTTTTCTGAACATCTTACCTCCTCTCACTCCCTCCTTATCCTTAAAATTGTTTTCCATTATTTGCTGTTGGGAAGACAAATAGAAAAAAAATAATTGTAACATATAAAATGCTGAATAAAGAGCAAGCAAATATTGCTGTGGAGACTGAAGGCATTGCTGACATTGGCAAAGATGAAGACTTTGAAAGGAGAGTTAATAATTTTCTTAAACTGGTGGGTGGAGTTGAGAGATGATTTCAGGCAAGCACTCAAATGGGTTTTATTTCCCCCCTCTTATGTAGAAGGGGAAATTGCTTAAATATGGGATTGGTTTTTTACAGGTTTGAAAGATAAGGGCAGAAAAAGAAAAGTACTATTTTTTTCCTTTGATGAACTAATTAAAATTCATCATTTTGACCATTCAGGGATCAAATGTGACCTGGTTGGCATTTTCTGACTGCCTCAGAAAATGCAAAAAAACAGTTCAGGATTTTTTTGCTTTATTTTTTTTTTTTCACATTTGGAACTGAGTGCTGTGGAAACTCTGGGAAACACTTATTATTCTATTTTGGAAGGACAGAATTTGAAAGAACTGCCGCAGTAAGAAAAAAATTGCACAGGGACCATCAGAAATATCCTACCCCGTCTATGCCTTAGCTGCACTTTGTCTACATGTTAATTGTTATTTATTGCACTCTTGCTCTTGGTAGAGCATTTGTGACTGAATTTATTTTAGACTATAGAAGTTATTGAGCCTATAACCATGGTTTTAGGGATGCTTTTAGACTTCATTGAGCCTATACTAATGGCTGCTTTCAAGGTAAACATAAAATTGTTGTAGCTGCCTGAATACCCTCTTGGGAGTCCATTATAGGCAGATTTCCTGCTTAAAATAGGTGTTCTGGGTTTTAATAACCAGGACAGACTGATCTACAAGAATCTGATTTTTTTTTTATTGTTGGAGGGTTTTTTTAATAAACCACAATTCTGACATAACTCATTATTCACTTGAGATGGTATTAGAATAAATTAATATTAAAATATTTAAATGTAGAACAAAGAGTTTGAAAAGTTACAGAGATTGATCACCCGAGATGCAACATTGGTGCTTCATTAGTTGTGGCTCTCTGCACTGCCAGGCTGAGGTACTTCTGTTTCACCTAATTAGCAATTTTTTTTCTTAATGCTGACTGGACTGTATTCAGTCTGTGTGGTTGTTTTTTCTTCTTGCCAGAAGTTGATATTTCTAGGAGATTTCAAGGTGTGTTGGTGAGAATTCATTCCAATACAAGAAAAGAGGTTTTGCAAAAAAATGCAGATTTTTGTGGTTAGTCTAAAAATTTGGGAATAGCGGCATCAAAGGAGTGAGAGACAAATGCCATCTTCTCTAAGCAGGCCAAATTCTTTTTGCATTTCTGGTGTCAGGCTGCTCTTGTATACAGAGAGAGGAGTTTTCTCAGCTTCCCAGGAACCTTGGCCCACTCTAAATCAATAATCTGTGGCATAGCCAGCCCATCTTGTTCACAGCTCTGAGGCTGAGTAGAGAAATCTCTACTCTCCTGGGGAAAACTCTCCTCCCAGAGCTGCCTGTAGTGCTGGATTCCATAGCTGGAAGTCCTTCATCCCAGTAACACTAACACAGCCATATCGTCCAGAGCTGTAGGAGAAGACAGTTTTCTAATTGTAGACAATAGGGTTTCACCAGGGGAAAAAGGAAGACAAGTTTTCATGCAGTTATGCCCTTTCCCATGTACAGCACGAGGTGTAGCATGCTCACCCTGCAAATGTTGCTCTTACAGCACTTGGAGTTTCCCTTGATTTTCGACTTAGGACCACAAATGTAAATCTGAGCCTGGCTTTCTTCTCAGAAAGCTGTTTGTAGGGGTTTTCCTCTGGAAAATCTTCTGCTTCCCCCAATGAATTTTCCCTGGCCCGGGGCCTTCAGGCATGATGCAACACAAACTTTCCAGGTCATCAGGGTTAAGTCTGCCAGGCTGGAAGGTGTCATGTTCCAAAGGCAGGAACACGAAATGCAGTGTCTAGCAAATGGTGGAGGCACAGGCAGAGAAGTGTCTGCCACTTTTGCTCAAGGCCATACGGATCTTTCCTAGATCTGAAGGTCCAGAGAAAGCACAAGCCATTCACTCGTTGTCTTTCACTGGTGGGTCGAGGTGGCAGAGGCAGTGGTGGCTTCTTCAAGTTGGGGAGGAAAAACAACCATGCAGTAATGGAACTTTGCATTTCTCTGTACCTATTTTTTTTGTGGCTTTGGACCAGTTTTCGTTTGTGATTGCGTGTGGTGTTGCCTTTGTCATCAACGCTTGCATGCCTTTCAAAATAGAAATGATAAAAAGGACATCAATCTGTGAATTTAAAGAGTCCTTTCTGCTAGGAATTGTCATTCCCATTATAGCTGTGCCCTATTTGCCCTCTTTAAATCCTCAACAGAGTAGCTTGAGGTTTTGCATTTGCAAAAGACAGCTTTAAAATAAACTAGTGGATTCAATGCAGGCAGAAGGCTGAGTGACTTTTGTTCATGCATAGGTATCCAAGGTGGGGAGGTGTCAGTGGATGGGTCTGATCTTCGCTGCATGGGCCCTGTGGAGTTTGTGATATGACAAGATAGAGCACTTGCTGCAAGTGGGGCCTGTTTTAGCTTTTGCTTTATGTGAGATAGTGAGGATGTTCAAATCTGTAAACACACAGCACAACACATTGCCCTTGAAATGTTCTTGAAATGTTCCCAGGGCCTTCCTACTGTCCTGGAAAGTGCAATGTGCAGCTGGGGCAAACACAGCAGGTCAGGGATGTTGGTAGGTTAGTGGCTTGTGTGGTACGAAGGGTTAAGATGAAGGGAAATGCTCCCTTTTCTGCTTCCAGGCATATGGTCTCAGATCTCAGCTATGGGGAAATAAACCTTCCTGGGAAGTGGAGTCTCGTGGGAGAAGTCTTCTGTTCCACAAAGGAACAGGTCTAAGGGGAATGGAGCCAAGGCTTTGTTGCTAGCTACTGCTTAAGAAATATGCAGTTTGATGCTGTCTCAGTGGACTTACCACCCAGACATAAAAAATAGCCATCTCAACATTTTAAAGTGAGCTATAACTTCTGTTTTTCTCTTCCTTTTCCTGCCAGAGAAAGTTTCCTATTCCCAGGCATCTCTTAAGCACATGCAGAATTGTCTGGGGGATTAACCACCACAGAGAAAAGAACAGCGGGGTTCAGGGAAGACCCAAGGGAAGTAAGGACTGCTGAGAGGAACATTTCCAGGAGGCAGATTATGCATAACTTTTGCTTTCATGAGGGAAACCTAGCACTGGTTGCACAGGTATGGTGGTGGAGATCACAGGAGTAGAGGGACTGAACCAGGTTCAAACTGTGCAGCCAAAAGAAACCTTGCTGGCGAGGTCTTCAGATCCTTCTAGCAGCATCAATCTTTACTTGTTCCCTATCAACCCCCTGCAAGAGCAGTATGTGGTCAATACACTCTGCATGCACTTATCTTTCTTAGGTACCCAGCAGGCTAACTTGGTTCAAATACTTTGCTTTTCCCCATCCCTGTGGCAGAGAAAATGCTTTTTATCTCTTAAATGTGACAACAATTTTAGTATCATCTTTTAAATGCCCTTTCTGTGCTGCCGCTTTATCACAGGCTCATGGGCAACATTTGCTTGGGAAGCACATTTTAAAAAATTGTCAGCACATTACTAATTGTTTAATTTAAACCAGTGAAGCAAAGATGTTAAAAGTTCAAAGCTGAGGGGCTCTCAAAGAGCTGCAGGTGTTTCCCTTTGCCTGCTGTTTTGTTTCTTCTTTAAATTTATGTTAGCTGGCAGAACTAATATCTATAGATTAAAAATCCAGTTGGTTCCTACCTTATTTTGCCCACCCAGTACTGTCTATTGCAGCCTTTCACAGGTCCACTGCACTCATGGTTCCTGACCTGGGCACTGCTGCCAACCAAAGCCCTCAGAGCAGAACCTGCTGCTCCAGGGAAGATGACCCTGGGAAGGGTGGAGCTGAATGCTCTTTCTGCCTCTTCTTGAGAAGTGTATCTGAAGTATCCTGCTATTCCTCTCGTGTCTTTGACTGACATATTGAAAGCATTTGAGAATTTTAGTCCAATTTTAGTCAGTTTAAAACTTCGATGCCCTTTTCCATTGGCAAATATGAAAGGCCTTCCCAGTCCCCCAGGAGTGGGACTGTATCCTTCCAGCACCTCTAGGGAGAGTGGCAGAAACCCCAAACCTGCTGTAGGACACAGAAAAGTAGGAGATAAGAAGGCAGCAGCAGAGGAGAGAGCTGTCAGTTAGTGCTGAGCTACTTCACCTCATCGGAGAGAAGCATTAAGCAGAGCTCCCACTCGAGTGACAGTGACACTTTTAACAGGTACTCAGGCTGAGTCAGGTGCTTGTTAGCGGGGTTATTATCTGTTATGAAGAGGTTGGAGCAGTTAATACAGCTTACTGAGGGGAGGCAGGGATATAGCTGCTTGGAGCAACATTCCCTTCTGCCTGCAGATCTGTCTTCCATCAGTGTCCTACCAATTTGCAGTGACTTTCTTTCTCCATTAAAGATTATACATATGATGTTGGGCTTTGATACTAAAGTAATTGCTTTCTGGGTTACAACTGTACCATTGGCATAATAGAAAGCTAGTTACTTCAGTCATGAGAAAACTTGGAAATAATTCATTTGGCTCCTGCTGATGCTGTGAATGTGTTACTTCTTAACTGGAATGGGCCCAATATTATTTAATGATATCTTAAATCCGTGGGGCACCGTGGAAAAGCTGCTGCTCAGCAGGTGTCAGTGTTGATCATGAGGGCATGCAGCTGCTTTCCTGAGTGAGAACATAGGTCTCTGGGGCTGCTTGGGGGAGCATCAGCCTAGAGGAGCATTGAGTCAGCAGATAGGCAGCTGCCAGGGATTGCTGGTGGTGCCTGGGGATCCCCTGTTCATGGGGCTGGCACTGGGGCTCTGCAGCACAGGGAAGGCTTGAGCCAGGTGAAGGTGGGTGCTGGTGTAGTGGCAGAGACATCAGGGTGTGACACAAAGCTGATGGAAATCAGAAAAGCACTCATTTTACTTAAGGGCTTTTCTGAAATAGCTTCAAAATTATTTTGTCAAATTGAGGATGGAATCCTCTTAGCAAAACTGTTTTGGTTTTTTTTTTTATTGTGCAAACCAAATTAATCTTCCTTTTTTTGGAAGGAAACAAAGCTTGTGAGATTAAAAAACAGTGTAAGAAACTCGCTGATCTCTTTCCCCTTTTCTCCTAAACCCGAGAGTGCTGAATTCTGGGCCATTTTTCAGGTTTCTGATTTTCATCTCATCTAAGACAGTTTGAGTGCAAATGATGTTGACTTACATCAAAACCTTAGGAAGGATTTAGATAAATTTTATTGTTATTTTGTTATCAAAATAATTTTTAAACCATACTGAACAATTGCATAATCACTGGATAATAACATTTGTTGAGCTTGTGAGAATGAGTACTCAAGGGTCATGTTTGCATGCTTGTAGTCCTGTGGGTCAAACAACATTTATTTAAACTGTAGATACCTTTTTTTTTTTTTTTTAATCACAGGCCTGAGCTAGAATTAACAATTTCTGAACCTTGGGGCCATTTCCATCTGAATCTTCAGGCTGAGAAGGGCTTTTGTGACCATTGCTCTACTGCTAGACATAAATCAGCCTTTTAACCTTGGGTCTACAGGCAATTAATTTACAGTGGCATTGGCTCTGCTGCTGACAAGTCTGATCAGGAGGTGGACTGAGCTTTCAGGAAAGATCATGCTCCATTCTTCCAGTGTAAGCAGGTCATCATACTCATTTTTACAACTGATTTATAGTTTATATATTAATAATGTCTATTTCATATTGTTACTTTTCAGTTGCAATGTTATTGCAGGTAAAGTCTGGGTGTTGTGCAGAAAGAATTCAGCTGGGAATCTGCACAAGGTCACTAAGTGTGTTTGAGAATGTGCTTTTAAAGGAATTAAAGTGAAATTGAGCCCCAAGTAGAGAAGACAATGTAAAAATGTGTGCTCTGCAGTCTACTTTTCCAATAACAGTATATTTAAACAACAAAAGGCACAGATGTGGTTACTCTGAGAGCGTGCAGAGGATGTAATAATGCTGTTTTCTCCCTGTGCAGAGAAAACAATGAGTGCTGGTCATCAAGCCCTCTGGTGCAAGCTCAATGTTTGCTGGCATCCTCAGCCATCCTTGTCGCCTGCTGGAAGCTCAGGTCACGTGTTCCTGATGCAGGGCCAGAGCTAGCCCAGGGCACAGAGAAGCAAGTGGCTCTTGGCTACTGCCAGAGGCAGTTCTATGTTTGCTGCTTGCTCCAGGCAGGCTCAGTCTGGGAGAGAACATCTGGGTTTTCTTCCCATGTTTTGGGGTGCTCATAAATGGCAGGGTTTGGGGTGTTTGGTTACCCAGGCTGCCCACTGCCTTCCCTACAAAATGTGTGTTGTCAGACACAGATGTCACTCGTCTTTGTCGCACTTTGCCACAGAAGCAGCACAATGTTTTGGCTATTTTCTTCCTTTTACAGATGTCATCATATTGAGCATGGTGACATCTACAGCTCTTCCTTTCCTCTTGTCCTTGACTTTCTCTTTTTGGTGCCTACTTGTGAAGAGAAGTCACCAGGAGATCAAGCTGTGCAGTAATTAAAACCATGTCAAAGATTAAATGAAAATGTTTAACCCTATTTGAATGTGCTATTCTAAATTTCATTGGCTAGATTCCGTATTTGGGAAGGAAACTTACTGGGTTTGCCTGAAGCAAATGGTAAATTTTCTAGAATTTTGGGATGTGTATGAATAGCAGGGACTTGAAGCCTGGATCACATAAAGCAGATAAATCAAGGGGAGGGGAAAATCACATTTTTTATGGTTTTAATATCTACTAGACTCATTTTGTTAAACAGCACTTAAAAACACATTTATCTTAAGTTGGTTATTAAGATGCATGTCACATGCATGGTCATGCTGATCAACCTGAAAACGAGCAGTTTCTCAGCTGATAATCTGCTGTGCCACAAGGAGGTCAGGTTAGAAGTCAAGACCCCAGGGATTAAATTGTGGTCCCTTTGAAATTGATAGGCATCTTGCCAATCACTGTGGATTCGGCTCTGTTTTGCTGTTTCACATGAGTTCTTTTCTTGATTCTTATCAGTGATTTGCTGTGGGACTTGAGCAAGTTTTTTAACTCGTCTGCTCTTTTACCTTTTCCAGCAGTTTTTCAAAACTCCATGTATTGCATGTAACAGAGTAAGATCAACATATAAATACATCAGATTTAAGTATAATGTTAAAAACCTTGAGATGATCAACTCCTCTGATTTCTTTCTTATACACTGATTTCCTGTTCAGGATTGTGGGTAGGAAATGCCAAAGAAATTTCCTACTTTGGGAAATACAATTTTTGTAGGAGAATATTTTTCATTCTGTGGATAACCTTCTGAACTGTTTTGCATAAGTTCTGTGAGCCAACCCTTTTTTTAGGCCAGCAGTAGGGTTGAGTGAGCAGAGCTTAAGAACTTAATTTGGTACTTGATGCACATCCCAGGATGCTGATGGGAAAGGTGTGCAAGCTAAGCTCCATAGTAGCATGATTTTTGCAGGCATTGTAGGACACAGCAAGCATCACTTGTGCAGAGAACCACAACCATATTATTCCCTAAGAACTGCAAATCTCATTTCTCCAGTTGCACTTCTTGTGTCTAAGACAATCCATTTGCCTGCTGTGGAAAGGAGTATCCCTCCTCCTTCACACCAGCTTTGGCTGCAGGCCACACTGCTTCTGCAGTTGGGCTCCCAGTGCCCTTGCTTGGTAAGTTGACTGGTATTGTGGAAAAGAGAGACACCAAAACTGATGTGGAGATGGCTGGTGGAGAGCAAGATCATCCCAGGGGAGCATGATATTTATTGTGACATGAAATCTTGCTCCCAGCATTGTGGTGAAAGTCAGACTCTATTTTCTTAGCCTGAAATCAAACGAAGATAAACACTTGAATACCTTTGACTATATCCATGCTGCTAGAGGCCTGACTAGATCCATGCAGCCATGATGAACAATCCCTCATTCCCAGGTGAAGGTGTGTAAACTGGCCCTTGAGCAGACACTAGCAAGAAGGAACATCTCTGGGTTTTGCATGATCACTCTGGGGAGCAAGGAGAATGGGCCATGTCCTAGTCATTCCAAGGGGATGCTGCACTGCTGATGGGTGAGTTCTTTTTCCTAGAAAAAGGTAGCCTTGGTCATCTTAATTACCACATTGTGGTGTTCCCTGAAATAAGCCTGGACATTGTCTTGGAAGACACAATTGGGCCAGGAACCCTGTTGGAACTTTGACAGTCGGGGCTGTGCCCAAGTTTGTGTTCTGGCCCTGTTTAGCTCCATAGTGCCCATGTTTCATTCATGACCAAGGCTGCCATTATTTTCCAGTACCTTTGCAGTTCAGTGTGAGTGCTGCACCACAGCCTGACAGATGCTGTAGCAGTACAGCACTGGTTGTACATCCAGGAAAGTGGCGAGCAGGTGTACACAGGGTGTTTTCCTGTTGCAAAACCTGCTGGAGTAGTGTTGGAAGATTGATATAGGAAAGAGGAGCCAAATTTGTAATGGTTCCTTTCACACTTTTTCTGTGGGAAATCAACGGGACTGCACCAGATTTTGGTGTGTTTGAGGTGTGGGTGATCAAGGGTGTAAGTCAGAAAATTAAATTATTTGCAACATAGGTGCCCCCAGCTTTCTGTTGGTGGGTCTTTCCATGCCCTGAGATCCTGAAATTGAAGGAAAGTGCTGTGTAAGTGGAACAAATAAAAGGGATGAGGGCAGCAGGGCTGCAAGGAATCTGGAGAGGTAACTTGCTCTGCACACTGTTGAGAGGCTCCAGGGCTGCTTGTGGCTGTCTGCTTTGCACACCTGACCCATTCATCTCTCTAGGCTCAAACTGAGTGAGAGCAGCCCCACTGCCCCGCTCCCTGCCAGACCCCCAGGTGCTGCTCCACAACCCAGAAAAAGAAGTCCACGTTTACGGGAAGTCCTTTTCCCTCCCTTTCCTTTCCCTTTTAAGGCTCCTGGCAAAGCTGTGTGATTCTTATCTGGGCTCTGCAGAGCCTTGAAGTGAGGTCATTCAGGAAGTTTAATTAATCCTGTACAATTGTCACTACATCCTTGGCTGCACATTGTACTAGGGCCCAGCCCACCACCACCACAATGCCTCTTACGACAGCTGAACATCTGCTTAAAAATTGGTTGCCAAGAAGTAGTACTTGCTAAGCCTCATTTTCCCTCTGGCTGTATGTATTCAGCTCATCACAATATTGTATAACAACATTAAGAGCAAAAACAGAATTTCCCCTTGCTCTAGGGATCAACTGGTAAAGCAAGCTAAAATTATCCAGGAAAGGCCGGTTCTGAAATCGCACTGGCAAAGAAATGGGCTGGTTTATGTGCATCCTGCTCATATTTATTTCCCAGGCTGGCACCATCCAGGGCACTGGGCTGTGAAGTGATGCTGCAGAACATGGGATTTGTTAGGATGCTGGGGTGGATTCACCAGGGGCTTCAGTCCCTGATCACTGCTACTCCTCTTGGAATTGGGACCTTGCATGGCCCCAAGGCTGTGCTGCCTTCCACTCTTTACCCTCTGACTACAGAGAAAGTCAATATGCTCTTTCTTGTCCTGAGGGTAGAGAAGTGTTGCACACACAGAGGAGGTACTCTTAGCTCTTCCCAGCCTCCCAGGACAGCCTTTAAAAATTGCTCTGGAAGAAAAGGAGAGACTGATAACAAAGAGGTGAAAATGCAAGTCCTTTGCAGGGAAGAAAAGAATGATAGATGGGAGAGAGGGGAGCAGGATCCAACAGAAATATGGGGCAAGCAATACCAAATGCCATAGTGACAGAGTAAAGATAAAGGGACGCATAGAAGGTGCTGTGAGAAGATGTAGTTTTATCTGCCAGAAGAGTATTCTTGGTGCCATCTAATCCGTCTTTTGCCTTTATTTGTTCCTATGCCCCTCGACTTCCTGCAAAATTCTTAGTGGTGCAAGAATATAAAGAAGCCTAGGATGAAATCCTACAAGGAGTTATTTGTGATGGTAGGGAGGTATTGGGGCCTGAAATTGTGCAGCTCATGTTTCAAGGAGAAGCAAAACTCTTCCCTGCTCCTGCAGGCAGAAGACCTAATGTGCCCCAAAGCTGCTTACATGGGATAACTGCTCCTGTCCAAGAAAGCTGGAAGTGGGGCTGGTGTGGCCCCTGACTGGCACAGCTGTGGATTGCCGAGGAGTGATTTGACGTGAAGATTGTCTAATTTGGCATCTCTGATGAATAATGGATGGGAAAAGTCAATGTAGTAAAAGAGACTTTGAGTCTTTGGGGGTAATAATCCATGCCTCCAATTTCCCAAATGGTCTTGCCTTTTGCTTCAGTAATGAAATCTATTTTTCATAGTTTGGCCTTTTGGAGCTACCTGATTTGTTTCACTCTTTGCATTTGTTAAAAAAATTTAAATTGCTTTCTCTGAGGTTTTGCAGAATGATTGTGCAGTTGAATGGGCAGAAAGGTGTATTTACATGCAGGCACATCCTTCAAGGTTATTAATTCTGGGATATTCATATTTAGTTCCATACACAGACCATCTTTTATTCTATAGTAATAATACTGGTCTACCTTGAGATAAGTTGTTCTTTCTTTGATATCCTGTTGTCTTTTCTCAGACTTATTGAAGAATAAAATTCAAAATTAGCAATGTAAACTAATTAATTTAATATTAATTATGAACTATAAATACAGTTAAGCTCTAAGCAGTAAACAGTTGACATAGACTGCAGCATATAAAGGTATCTTCTATAATTATGATGAGATAATACATATATAATTGTATGTATATATAACTGTTTATCTCCAGAGAACTGAGGTCTGTACTGGCTTCATGCAGAGAAAGGTGCTTGCCATGCATTGGGGAGCTGAGCTTTCCAAATGTTGTCTGTGTGCAGGTGTTAAAGGGATGGTTTAGGTGGTGTCCATTGTGGTAGAATTGCTGGTCTCACCACAGCACAGAGGTGTGTGTGGCCAGGGGCCACTGCTGGTGATACAATGTTTTTCTGGCAGGTGGTGTGTCTGTTCCCTCCTTCACATCATCTCTCTGGAGGGCAAACCCAGTATCCTTTTAGGGATACCTCACTTGCTCTGGAGTCTAGACATCATGCTTTATAGGTATACCAGAGGACTTTGCACTCAGCTTTTAGTCTAAGGGACGTGCGAAGGCCAGCTTAAAGGAGGGTATAAATACTAAGGAGGACTAGAGGTGATATTTTCCTAGGAGGTTTGTTGTATTGATAGCTTTCTAGCCAGTATTTTCCTGCCTCAACACAATCCTCTCAAGCACACTTACAGGACTGCATGAGTTGCATTTTAGGGTGTTTATCTGTCTTGCCTTTTGACATTGGCACAGATGTGTCTTGCTCTGATTTTTTCTGCAGAGCTCTTGGGAGCCAGTGTAGTCTGGGTATGCATCTGTCACAGTGTAATAACTCCCCTGTTGTCCATACCACAGTTCTGTAGTGCTTCTCATGTTTCGTGTGTCTCAGAGTTGCCTGAGCTTGCTTACCTGAGTAGATGCTACTGCTCTGTGGCTTGAGTGGAATTGCAGGCAAGGGAGAGCTGCTTTCTGCGGGTGTAATATACCTCTTGTTTGTATAAGAAAAAGGTTTTCTCTGTTTTGGGGTAGAATTTAAAGTCAGGAGGAGATGGCTGATGCTAAAAGCAGCATTTTTAAAGGCCAGAGCCTATACTGATCTGATATGCTATCTTTATTCAGACACCACAATTGAAGCCAAGGGATTGTACTGGCACAGTCAAGTACAGAACATACTCCACTACCCCTCAAATAAATGACAGCTCACACTATACACCCAATATCATATTTCTTTGACGTGCTTACAAGACATTAGCTAATTAACCTGATAATGCTTTTATTTAATGAGGTCTGAGTACCAGCATGCTTACAGAAGTCTGTTCTTTAAGCACTGCTCTCTGAAGAGCACACCTTTTCATTTAAGTGACACACACAATAGTATTTTATTGATTACTCTGTTTTTCTCCTACAGTGTCATAGGGGTTTTGTGTAGCAATGGGCTGGAGAATCTTGCATTGTGTTAGGTGCCATGATGCGGTTTCCTGGTGCTTGAAATTTCATTTAAGTGGTGTTTAAAAGTCCATGGATTCTCACAAAAATGGGAGAAAGAAGTAACCAAGAAAATCATCAGTCTTAGGCAAAGATATCATGTCTCCTCTCTGAGGCTCACTTTTCTACAGTGTGTTGTGTATTTTAGCATAGTGGCTTGGAGATTTGAAATACAGCTGGATTTAGATGAGCTTTGGCTCCCTGTTAATCATTTGTCCTTCCTGGACACTGCCTAGACCTGTGAGGCTCGTTCCTCTCTCCACCAAAGAGCCCTTGTCTGACACTGAGAACAGCTCCCCGAGGCTGCCTGCTGTGTTTTGGGGCTCAGCAACCTTTTTGCCCTGCTGATTGCCTGTGTCTGAACAGCCCTTGGCCCTGGCAAGCACGATACAGCTGGGTGTGTGTGGGGGAAGGGCTGCAGCCCATGGTGGGTGCCTGCTGGCATCTGTCTGACCTCTGGGCCAGCTTCACATCCTGCTCCAGGCACTGGTTTCACAGCCGGTCGAGGGTCAGTCACGCCGCACACAGCAGGAAGAGCGGTTCATCCGTTTCTGCAGATTGCTCAGAGCCACGTTTTTATCTGTGCATGCAGAGCTGTGGTTATCAGCTGTTGCCTCCAAATAACCTGGGAACAAGACAGATTAGAGGCTTCCACCAGATGAGTGAAATTGTGCATCAGGTTGGTTGGGATTCTGCTCACTGAACAGCTGAGGTTTGGTTTATGTGGCTGCAGTGCCACTGACATACCTCCTGATTCCTGGTTATTGAAGACCACTGAGCTGCTAAGCTTTTTAAAAGCTTTACAAATGTGCAATATGGGGAAGATTGATTAAAATACATTTCTGGATACAAGTGGCATTGCATACTCTGCATATTTTCTAATAATAGTTTGTCCTTATTTCTCCTAAACTCTCATATCATGAATTCTCTAGCAGATATCTTTCTGGTGTATCAGATGTACTGTCAGGCACAGTTTTGTTTTGGCTTCAACTGTTATATTTTTATATAGTGGATTTTAGTGTTTATTACAAGTGCCTTAACACTACTTTTTCCTGCTTTCTCTCCCTAATCTCGCCTCCTTTTTCTTGCTTTATGCTGAATTTGTACTGAATAAAGGTGGCTGGTTAACAGTCACATGTATCAGAAATTTCTGCTTATCTGCATCATATGTACTGCTCCTGAATTCTTCCACCAGATTCTCCAAACAGTCCTTTCTATGTTCTCAAGGCTGTAGTTCAAAGCAGAAACAAGTAGAAAAAGGGATTTCTGTCCATCTCCTTCTTTTCTGAATGTCCAGTTTGGGTTGTGTGTGACCAGAGTGAATCCAAGGGCTGAAGATGCCCATGCTGGAGCCCCTGCACCTCCTCTGTAAGCAATTTGCCTCTTTACTCCAAAGCAGGGTTAGTCTGATTGTTCAGATGAATGCCCCCAGTCATTCATTTGGGCTTTTGCTTTCCTAGCAAAGTTTAAAGTGGATTTTTCTCTTTGCACACCTGAATCACAGCACCTGGTTTACTTTCCTCTGAGAACAACCTAGTCCATGACCACAAATTGCCTTGCAAGCACCACCAAAATGCAAAGATGAACATGGGGTTGTGTAGCTGCTCTGCAGTATGAGCACAGCTTGAAGAAAAGATGTGCAGATCCCACAATGGAGCCAAAATGATACTGGGTTTAGGCTAGATACAAGGAGCAGGTTTTGTCAGGCTGAGGATAAACTTGGCCTGGAATCACCAGCCCCTTTTCTGTTGGACTGACAGTCACATCTCCCAGCTAGCCAGGCTGCCACTGACCTTCTTGTAAATGCATATTTATTGAGTGTGGAGTTTATCTCTTAAGGAATATGGGATTTCCAAATGATTATTTAAAAAGAAACCCCAGGAGCAAGAAGAAACACTAAGCTGGCTTCTAGTATGTACTGGCCTGAGCTGCTTAGCAGAAACACAGCAGCCCACAGGAGGCTGTGGGTCCTTCATCAACCCTGTGTGGAAAAGCCTTAAACCGGCCCTGGTGTTACACTCAGTGACGGAGACCTGACCTGCCCTGGGAAGGAAATAATCCCAGTCTGCTCTGCTCTTGTCCGCTTCGCAGCCAAAGATGTCACTTCACCACAAAAGCAAAGAGGAAGAGGAAGGAGGAATGACCTCACCCAAGTACAGCAGAGAGCACAAAAGGGATGAAACCATTGGGGACAAGCTCAGCTGCTCTAGGAAATTCCCTTCCCCGGCCTTTCTGAAGGCATCATCAGTATTTCCAACCAACCAAGCAATCTTCTGTCTGACGCTTCCTGTCCATGTTCACCCCCCTCACCCTGTCTGGCCCAGTCCTCTGTCTCCCAGTGTAGCCTTCCCTTGGCAGTGGGACACCTAGACCTGTGCAATGTCCCTCCCAGGTTCTGGCCCCACTCTTTCATATCCTGGCACTGGCCACCTTTGCTGCCTGTTCCTGAATGCGACAGAATTTGCACCTGCTGGTGTTCCGCCCAAGTGCAGCTTTGGTAGCAATTTTGGATATAGAATCAAAGATAGTTTAGGTTGGAAAAAACCTCTAAGATCATTGGTTCCAACCATTAACTCAACACAGCCAAATCCACCACTAACCCGTGTGACTAAGTGCCACATCTACACGTCTCTTAAATACCTCCAGGGAATGGGAACTCCACCACTTGCCCTGGGCAGGCTGTTCCAATGCTTGACAACCATTTCCATGAAAGAATGTTTTCCTGGTACTGAATATAAACCTCCTACACCTCCTGTGGTTTAAAAACTTGAGGCGATTTCCTCTTGTCCTGTTACTTGTTGCCTGGGAGAAGAGTCCAACCCCCACCGCAGCACAACCTCCTTTAGGGTAGAGAGCCTCCCTGAGGTTTCCCTGAGCCACCTTTGCTCCAAGTTAAACAATCCCAGCTCCATCCTCATGAGATCTGTGCTCTAGACCCTTCAACGTTTTTGTGGTCTTTGTTGGACATGAAATCCATCATCTCTATATCATAGCCATGCATTAAAACAAAAAAATAAATAAGTTGCAATGGGTCCTACCTCTTCATCCTGGCTGCCTCCATATTTGTGCTGGGCAAGCAGACCCTAATTTTCATTCACTGATGAATTATCCTCCAAGCTTTTGCCCTTCCTGGGAGTCCCTTTGGTGTGTGTTCAGGTGACTGAGTCTTGCTCAAGAGTCTGTCCTGCTGTATTGCACTGGAAGGTGAACACTGTCTTGGGGAAGGGCTGGTATAAAAAAGTTTGTATCACACAGACGTTACTGGAGATAAGACAACTCCTAAAGTATCTAGATGCTCTGTGCCTTTTTTTTTAAACTAAATAATGAATGAAAGCTAGCCTCATAAATTTCAACTTTTAAGAAATTCCAATTTCCTTAGATGTAGGAAAAAATAAAGCTTTTTTTGACAAAAATAGTATCAGAATTATGTTTTCTACTTCCAAAGCAATTAAAACAGCTAATAGGTGAGCTACAGAGAAGCATATGTGCTTTAGTTGTGAAGGAGTGCATCCCTTTGGATATTTGCTGCCTCTTTTATACCCATGGAAATCTCTGGTTCCTTGATTGTGTCAACCTCCCAGGGCATGTGAATGTTGGCAGGATCTCAGGTATGTAAATACCAGCAGAAGAGTTCAGTTTTAACTGGGGAAACCAAGAGTAGGAACTGAAACTACCTTGCTCTCCTACAATAGTGAAAAAGGTTTGGGTCCTATGTTTGAACTAATTAGCTTAGCTAATTAGGGACTTGTTTTGGTCTGTCCTGTTTGTGCATTAGTCCTGTGATGGGAATAAGAGCAGAGGCCCCAGGGAGCATAAAGATTTATCAACTACATTTATATTATCTCAATTGGTTTTCCTTTAACACACGGCATGAAAAAAGGTATGACAACAAAAGTATGATGAAGAAATATGGTCTGTATTGCAAGACTCAGCAGTCATTTGCAAATGCAGTTACTAAATCTTTGGTTGCAACAGAGTTTGGCTCTGGTAAACACTAAAATAAATTCAGGTACAGTTTCCAAGGTATTCTTTATACTGTGAGATCAACCAACATGTCTTGCAAGGTTACAGCTATTTTTTTCCCCAGTCTTCCTTCATCCCTTCCTTACTGCAGAGGAAAATTCCTTTTGAAGTCTTTGGACATGGTGCTTCAAAGGAAAATTATAACCTTAAAAATACAGTTCCCACAACTTGAATATCCCCGTGTCTTCTCAAGGTGATGAATTCTAATTCTATCATCATGAAGAAGATGAAAAAAATGAGCTGTCAGTCTCATCAGCTTTTTTAGAGGAGTGATGAGATAAATTGCAGAGTTAAGCAGCTAATCGTTGGTATAAAAATACATTTATTACCTTTTTGAAATCAATGCATATTACTGAAATGCTCAGCAATAGGCAACTTGCTTTGAACAGAGCAGGTTGCTGATAGATTTCTTAAACTACCAAACCAGAATTAATATGATAATATGCACACATCAAATAGGTATCCTTAAAGAAAGAAATTGGTAAAGTTTGTCCTCAAACATCACAAAAAAATATCTGTGTTTTCCCAAACACTGATCTGGACACTGAGTGGTTAGGTCTAGCATCAGCTGGGGCTTCATCCTCTCCAATAGGTGGTGAAGTTCAAAGTAGTATTGCAATGTGTTCATTCTTCAGCCAAGTACTTACAAAAATATTTGGAGCATAAGAATAATTTTCTAAGCTATACCTATAAAGAAGGGCTTCTGTGACTGCTGTTTTATTCTTTTGATTTTCATTGCAGCTTTGCCATTTGGATTGCATCAAAAGATGAAATTCTTCATGGCCCTTCTCCTTGCCACTTACACCTCTCCTTCACCTCATGTAACTGTTAGGTAAGAATAGATATATCGGACATCAGAAAGCTTGTATTTTGCTTCTAATTTCATTTAATCTTAGGCTTAATGATGTTGAAAATTCACAGAACCTCTAGAGATCTCTTGGGCTCCAGTCTCTATGCTTACAATTTGCATGAAGGTGAAATCACATGGGAAATACTCAAGAAAATGAGGTATTTTCTTCCCCATAGAAAACACCTTCCTCCAACAGCTGCAGAATCCTTGATTAGTCTTTGTCTTTCACATCCCTTTTTATGGATGTTATTTGTGCCTGGGTGGTGTCTTTGTAACAGGCTCCAGTGAGTAATTTATTTCCTACTGACTGACAAAGAGGAAGGATTATATCAAGGCACTGATTGCTGAACTCTCCTGATTGCTTCGTTACTGGCACTTTGGAGAGAGCTGGGAGAGGAAGCCTGGGGACTGCTAGCCTCAGGATTGACACTCTCTAAACACACTGAAAAAGAGGGGGAGACACTTTTTTTTGCAACACATTAGGAAATGGGCAGTTCCCCTGGCAACAAACTGCTGCTGAAGTCGTGTTTGCATCATTTGAAGGGTCTGTGTCCTTGAAACCAGGAGTCCAGAACATGCTCCCAGCTCTGTCCTCAGACCAAGTGGTGCTAGAGAAAGGCTTGGGGGTCATGCAAAGCAGAAATATCCCTCACAAGTTCTGCTCTCAGGCCAACCATATCCATACCTATTTTTTTGCCATCTGGATGACTGTGGGCATGGCATTCTAAGTCAGGAGACCACAGTGGAAGGTCCAGGTCTCAATTGCCCCTCTGGTGCTTCACCCTGCAGGTGCTCAGCACTGCTGAGCCTCTGGGTGCTGCTAAACCCCTCTGGAGGCTTTTAGTGTGCCCATTTCCCAGGGAAAGGCTGCAGACCATGTGGGAGGCACAGCTGGAGCTCTGCTGCAGTGCTCTGGTGGGCAGAAGGGATGGTCTTGTGGGGTCTGAGGACAGTGCAACACAAGCTGTGAGCAATGAAGGATCAGAGCTTCTCTGTTTATTGCCATAGTGGGTCAGTGCATGGGGCTTTTCTGCCATCTGCTGAAGGCGGGAATCTCTACTGTGCTCACATGCTGATGGTGTAAAATCTGCTTACTCATGTAGAGCTGAGTTTCTCCTCAGCATGTGTGTCTGGAAGAAAAGAAGCAGTCATACACCAATTTTGTCCTATACTTCTATGTAAACTAATGATACCATGTTGAGGACCCCCACCAAGGGCTAAATTCTTGAGACAAATGCAGCTTGTTTGGGGGACCAGAAAATGTTTGTGGACAGGACTAAGACAGGGTCCTTCTTGGGCCTGGGAAGGTGGGGAAAGAGCTGTCTAACAAGTGTAAAAATTGTAGATTGGTTCCCATGATGTGGAGAGAAGAGGAGCCTGCTCTTGGTATTTATTTTGGGAACTGACTCATTTTATCTGCCTTCAGCACGGCCCAGGCTCCTGTTTTGAATGATCTGTCACTGCACAGAAGGAGGAAGGGATTGCTTTGCCTGCCACAATATATCTAGTGCAGACTTTTCTGGAAGTAGCATTTTGATTAGAGACAACCCCAATGGATGAATTGGTTTCAAAACTAAAGAGGAGGATGTAGGTGTAATAATTTCTCCCTTTTCTTTGATGTGAAGATATTTAAATGTACACCTCATCCAACTAGAACTGACCTGGGGTCATTCAGATGAGGGTTACTAATGTAGTGCTGTCTCTTTTAAGTCTACCAGTACCTGTACTGACACAGCCATGGCTCAGCATCAGAATTCCCTCTCCAAACATGCCTGTTTTCAGGGATTTATGTAACTGCTGCTGGAATTTCCTCCTGACTGGTTGACACTTGTCAGATCTATTGAAACCATCTCAACAAATCAGGGGGAAAAAAGTATTTCCTCTTGCCTAAAATGAAAGTCTTTTTAAGTAGTTAAAAGAAATGAAAAACTGAAAGCGATATAACTTGAAGAGGCAATAAGTAACCTTAGAGGAAGGCTGCTTGGGTGGCTCCCAAGACCCCTTCCAGCCTCAGTGGTTCTGTGGTTGTATGAACTGTGGGCCTTGGCAGTGTGATGACTGTGTGTTCTTGAAAAATTGTTTTGGAAACACAGCACTGGGGGTAACAATCCCTGCTCAAGATTGACAGTAAGTTACATGCCTGAAGTGAGACAGGATGTTTATCTGAAACCTTCACCCTGTGGTGGAAGGAGCTGGATTTTATGTTAGTACATCTGTCCAAGAAATCCCATCACATTGTTTACTGTGTGTGGTGCATGTCTGTTGCAGTACACCTCTACAAAATACATTCACTGGTTATATTCTTCACAGAATTCCTTTAGGCATTACCTGAACTCACACTGCTGTGACAAGCTGCTCTGTGATGCTGTGGATCTCCCTATCCCTCCAGCAGAGTCTGCAGGTTGCCACAGAGGTGGCCAGAAAATTTTCTCACTGGGTAAAGTTCTACTTTTTCAGAGGACTTGTGCTCACTTTTGCCAGGATTCAGTTTGTCAGAAGCTGTAGTAAACACCAAATGCCATGGTGGCTCTTTAGTCTGAAGAGGGAGATGGTAAAAGCCATGCATACGAAGTGAGGAGGCTGCTGTGCAACCAGTACATGGCAGCATGTACCAAGGGGGTGACACCAAGGCAGTGGTTTGGCTCTGGAGCTTCAGGTTTGTGCTACCTCATCTCCCTCTCCAACACCTTCCTCCCAGAGTGATGCTGGACTGTTTACTAGGAATGAGTTGTGTGGAGGAGAAGCCAGTGTTTCTCTGTGCCCATTTTCTCACTGCCAGGTATCCTACTGGCTTCTTGGCTTCAGTGTCTTTGGAAAGCTGGGGTCTTTCTGGAGGTGGCTGCCGCTTGCTGGTGATTGCTGCTGGAACACTGGCTCTCCAAGCACCTCTGCAACAAAGACTTCATTTTCATGCATGTTCCTGCCATGTCTGTCTATAATTAAAGCTGAGCAACCAATCAGAGCATCAGCATAAGTCTGTGAATGCCAGTGCTGCAGTATTCAGTTGCCTATGAGTAATGAAGCAATAATTTTGAATGTGTGAACCTTGTTCCATGGTTGACTTGACACAGCATCAGTATTGGCTTCATTCTGCTGTTGTTGCCTTCTAATGTGATGCTGTGCCATGTGAAATTATGCACTTGGGTCTGCAGAGTATAAACTCAGGAGCAGATATTTGTAAGACAGTCCAAAGTAAACTATAAAAATTGTCTTTCATTTATTGGCTTCCTCTTTCACAAGACTTTCCCACCGTAACATTTTCTTGTGTGTCCCTTCACTAGGACAGGCAATGTGCTGGTTTAATATTTCTTTATTCTATTCTGGTTCTTCTGCCGCCCACATCACTATGGTGTCTTAACTAACACATACAGATTTGAGGAGAGAAGATTTAAAAAAAAGAAAAGAGAAAAACTGCCTGCTAATTAACATTCTAGTGACAGGAGAGAAATTGTTCTGTTACAATTTAATTCTTGAAAAGCACTCAGTGTTAAGGTTTTGTGAGGAACTTTCTAAATACTTTGCTTAATAAAGCAGCAATTGTGTGAAAATGAAAACAGACAATGATTGCAGGGACAATGGAATATGATTTCTGAAAAAAAAATAGCCCACTGTGCAAACTGAAGTCTGCTAGTGTTAAAGAGACAGTGATATCTGTGCAGAATTGATAAACTACTCTAA
>VYZP01007360.1:127805-162947 GCA_013400635.1 Hypocryptadius cinnamomeus | reverse complement strand
CAACGCTGGCCTGTGGAAGGGTGACGTCGACAGAGGGCAGGCTGATGTCCACTTTGGGAGCTTTGATGTTCGATGGTGTTATTTCTGAAATTTCATCTTTTGAGTTTTTGTTTAATTCTCTCTTCAGTGTTTTATTATCTGTTTTTGAAAACCATATTTTTCCCTTTGTATCTTCAGTTTTAGTTTCCATTGAGGAAGATGTTATCGTTGTTTTTTTCGGAATCTGCAGTTGGCCTTCAATGTTTTGTTTTATATCGTTTTCGTCTATTTTTTCTATGGATATTCCTAGTTCCGTTTCGCCTCTTGGAAGTGTAATTTCTTCTGGTGGTCCACCTACCTGAAGTCCTCCTGTGCCTTGTAGGGTTTTCACTTTTACATCCCTTTCACTTATCTGTGCTTCCGGCTGGACTGTTTCTTCCTTTGTAATTGACCAGGTAAATGTAGGGAATTTTAACTTTGGCAGTCTGAATTTGCTTTCTTTCCCCTCTATATCTTTTTCTCCTCTCTTCATTCCAATGTCCATGTTTAAGGTTTTGTCATTTGTGGGTATGCCATCTTCCTCCATCCTTTCCTTTTTTACACTATCTTCTGTGTCCTCTTTGCCTTCGTCACTTGTTATTTTCACGTCACTTTTAGGTGCTTTGGCCACTTTGAATGATGGCATTTGTATTTTCCAAGTAGATACGTCTGATTCTCTGTCTGGCATAAGAGTTTTTACATTGAAATTCTTGCTGTCCTCTGAAGTCATATCAGCTGTTTTTTCTGGTACTGACTGTGGAATGTCACTTCCCTCTTTGGTAGTGCCAGTCTCTGTCTCTTTTCTTTTGGGCACTGCAATTCCATAATTTATTTTCTGAATATTTAGTATTTGTGTGTCTTCTTCTGCTTGTTTTTCTCCTGTTTCCAATGTGCCAGATGTCTGCAATTCTGCTTTAGCAGTGCCAATTTCTAGGCCTTTTACCTGTACAGATCCTTTAGTATTGAGACCCATCAAGTCTATGTTAATTCCACCTTCTCCATCTTTTTTATCTGCTGTTCCTTTCTGTTTCTTTTTTCGGGATTTTGATGAGGCTTGTGGTGATTTTTTAGTTGGGCTTACTTTCAGCTCAGCAGTTTCTAAACTAGGCTTTGGTATCTCTGTTGTTATGTCTGGTACTTCAGGTGCACTAAATTTTGATGTTGCTTCCTTGTCTTTTTTAATGCTTATTTCAACTTCAGGGCATTGTTTTACATGAGATGGAATGCCATTTTTAATCTCTTTTAAGCCTTTTGTTAAAGTTTCAAGTCCCTCCCCTGTTTTCACTTCATAAGCAGGAGATGTTGTATATTCAACAGTTAAGATTTCGGGATTTTCCAGGCTTATATCATCATCATATATTTTTTCTCTTTCAGAGATCAGTGTTGTTTTTATTTCCTTTTTTTCCTTCTCTTGTGGTTCTGGTTTGGACCTGTGCATTCTGAATCCAATGCTAGGGAACTTCAGCTTCCTTTGGCTTCCTTTTTTCTCTTTGGTATGGACCTCTTGTGGAAATTGAGACTCTGTGTCCGTGCTTGTAGGGGAAATGTCCTGCAAAGCAGGCTCATACGCATCTGATGTACTATGAGATCTTCTGTGCCTCAATATCTTTTTATTTTTGATTGATTGAAATTTTGGCCATGATAATCTATCTTTTTTAGGTCTCTTACTCCTTCCTACCCTTTGGCTTACAATTAATGTTTCCCTGTCTTCTTCTGAAATGAGTTTTCCAGAAACATGCAGTGTTTCTTCAGGAATGCTCTCACTGAGTTCTTTTTCCTAAAAGAACAAATAGTAGTCAGAAGATTAGAAGTAACCTAAATATAGGTGCAACAAAAAATAAAAAACATACCATAAAGCATGTATAAAAATGTTATTTTTATTACTAGTATCTACTTATTATATTAAAAATCCTGAAGATTATAAAAATATGCAATGTCATGCAGAAATAACATAAAACAAATTGACTGTAATATATGGATTCCTGACGATTTTCATTCCTTGCAAGACATTACAGATACATATATATGTCCGTACAAATATATGTTATATATAGTATTTATGTATATGTATATGAAGAAAATATAATCTTTAAGTTGATGGAAACCTATGAAGAAGTCTATGAAAATATCAGTGGTTAGACACAGATTTTTTTAATAGAAAAATCTTACAGAGGAGTTTTGGATAAAAATTTTCACTGTTATTTTACATTTTGAACATACTTATTATAAGTATTACAGAGATTACCCAAGTCTGTTCCATCAGTGGACAATCGACAATTAAAAAATGCTGACTCACTAAAGAATGTTTTCACACCCTCAAACAAAGTTGTGGATTTATATAAAATCCATAGTCTCACTCAAGATATTTAAAAAGCTGCAAACATTGTATGGGATTTTTTAAAATCATAAATATTCATGCTAGTAACTTTAAACACATGTGTAAGTCTTAAGAAGACACAAGCGTGTGTTTTATGATCTATTTCCACACAACACATTACTATAGTATGTTACCCAAACTTTGTAAACTAATCAGAAATCTACCTGGCCTATCCTTTCCTTTTTGTGTTGGCCTGAAGGGTGTTCTAGATCTTCTTGCACGGCAATTTTTCTTTTGAGGCTGAATTGGACTCTGTATGGCTCGGAATATTGGAGAATCTTGAGTGCATCTTCATATTTGATATTATCAAAAAATATTGTAGCACTTAGAAGCTGATCACCTGCAAGTGGAATAATACATAATTTTAATTACTTTTTGTTTTCTTATCATTTTCTCAACTGTTTTTTGTTTTCCATTTTAGTTTTGTATATACTACTATCTATGTATCTTCTTCACTGTTGCAGTGAAAACTTTTTTTTTTACGGTATACACAAAACATTACATTTCATTATTGTTCAAGCAAGTGATCTTAGAAATTATTAATATGGACAGGTTAAGCTCACAGATAACATTAGCAGGTTTGAAATCTACTATTTCTGATACCTAAAGAGATGGCAGGTCACACTGCTACAAATCTCATTATTTAAAGATACAGAATAAAATCAAAAGAAACTAAAAAATCAGACTGTACCTTCTCTAAGACTAAATATTTTTGAAGCAGGAGATTCCTTAAGTACTTTTTTAATAAATATTCCTTCATTTCCTCCACCTTTCACACTAAAACCACTAGCTCCAGCTTCCGCTTCTGTTTTCAGGGTCACTTCCATTGTCTCCTAGAGATAGAAAAATATATGAATTTATCATTTTTATTCATTTGTATTAAAGGTCTCTAAGTTGTTCTATAATAAAAAACTTAGTCTCCTCAGGTATATTTTCAATAGTTCAAGAAAGATTATCCAAAATAGATGATAGACTTAGTGTGGGTTTGATTCTGTTCTAAATTACAATTAAGCAATGTGTTAGGGTTATGTTGAATCAGGGTCATAGGGAAAATAGGTTACAATTTTAAAACGTGAAACATATGGAAACTTTTAGGGCTGAAAGATTGTATTTTCTGTGAAGATGTTAACCACTCAAATTGAAGTCAATGGGCCAGAAAAGTCAGAATAAGAGCTAATGCTGTACTGCACTCAAACCAGAGAAGGCTAAAGAAAAAATTCTAAAAAGAATTATGGAAGAACCACAAATAGGACAAATCAATTTTTCTGCCCATGCCACAACTTGGCCATTCATGAAGTTCCTGATCAAAACAAGTTCAAAGTGACTCTTTGACCATTTGTCCTTCCTTCTGTCCACCCATTCATGTCTGTCTGTTTTAACAAACTTTACTTTTTACAAGGCTCATACCTAAAACTACAGAGTGCTTTTAGACTGACCTGTGGATGACTCTGCTTTGATTTGTCTGTAGAATGTTTTTTGTTTTCTTCTTGAAGCTGAAAAACAATTTTTAATTATTTCAAATTCAGAAGCCATGATGTTTGTAAGTACAACAAAAGTCAGTTGAAATTCCTGGTTTAGAGCAAGAAATGAGGCTGACTTTAATGGCAATAGAGCAAAATCAGGATCAAGTGCCATGTACAACATAAATGATTTAACTATACTAATCCCAGCAGTAAATTGGATGCCAAGGCCTCTCTCCACTGTACCAAAATTTGTATTAAATCAGAGACCATTGTACCAGAATTTGCATTTGGTCAGAGACCAAGTGTCTTAGATACTGGGAGCTTTTCTGTGTCCTAATGTAGTACATCAATCATCTTTCAATTTTGTAAACATAATTTTTTTTTTTACTTATTCAACTTCAGCATGAATTTTAAACTGTTGCCTACTTAACATGGCTGTACTAATTAAATCTATAACTTTGAATAACCAAGAGGTACAGGTAATTTTGAAATACTTATTAGTTAGATTCAAGCCACATATTCTAACAGGAAAAACACCATAATTTCTTTATGCTCTCTGCCTTGTGTCCTTTACAGAATTAAGTCAAATGCATTTTCTTGCCAAGAAACAAGAACATGGTCAGCAAGTCCAGCACAAAATAAATCCATCAATGAACACAGATGCAGCTTTGGTGGGGACAGGAAGACAATATGGCTGCAGCAATGTCCTATTCTGTGGTATGTGACTCTCTGCTACTTGTGGGAGCTAAAGCCTCTTGAATAAACTTGATAAAGCCATGCCTGCATGAAAATTCAGTATCTTGCCTTTAAATAGTCTTCTTCTACGGGATACTCATAAACTGGAGAGGATCCTTGTGGCCTTGGACGAATGTCTTCTACTGCCACTTCATTAACCTGTGGAAAAGACATGAGCTGTGGTAAAAGAACACCCATCATTAAACAGTGACTTGTTTTTAGGAATGTTTCTCTAGCTATCCATAGTGTCCTTCTGAGTAAAAATCTTTCATTAGTGATGGTGGATTAAAAAAAACCCAATAACTCTTTTTTTAGGTCAAGAACAAATGCAGTTCTCATGTTAAAGCACTCAAAACCACAAGGGACAGAGTTCTGAGAGACAAAACCCAGTGGTAAGCTTATTTTGATTTTCTTTATGTATTGTACTTATCTACAGACTGAACAGACTGAAAACGGACAGATCAATCCGTATTAATTGAAAAAGTAAAAAAAAAAAAAACAACCCTTCCCTGCTCTATTTGCACACCTAAACTTTGCATCCAATGGCTTCAAACCTTATTGCCCTCTATAAGCAAGCAAGTAATGGAAAAGTCCCAGCAGGAATTTCTGCTGACAAGCAATTGGCATCCTTCCTTTTCCAGTCAGACAATAGGGAACCTAAACTGTCTAAATCCTTAAAGTTACTGTAGTTAACAGCCATGTAATAGTTTGCTAAGTCTTGGTAGCAAACTTATGCCAATGAACCATGGCAAAGAGTAGATGCCTTTACACTGAAACATCTTTCTGGGTTTTGAGCTGGCAGGACAACCCCAAGCTAAAATACAACAATTTTAATGGGAAGGAAAACCACCAGCAAGACTCAGCCATAAACAAATTATTTAAGATCCCATTTTGCCAAACTGTCATCACGGAAAAATTCAACTCTAAAAAACTCACAGAATCTTCCTCCTCTGCATCTGCATCGGCATCAGGATCTCCCGGGGGCTCGGCCGGTCTCAGCTGTCGTCCAGAACCTGAAAGCAGCACACAGGTTGTTGGTGCCTGCATGATCCACACAGAGCACAGAGCAGTCAGCTTGCAAGCTGAAACCCCCTGGAGCAGCATGGCAAGGGCTGTGCACAGGCCACTGGAAAGGCCTGCCTTAATTTAGATTCCTAGCATCACAGAATGGTTTGGGTTGGAAGGGACCTTAAAGATCATCTAGTTCTCCCTACTAGCCACGGGCAGGAGTTATAATCTGGTATACTTCTAATTCCACATTTTCTCCAAGCTGGGGCATTTTTCTCCTTCACAAAAGCCTTCACATTTCTGGAGTATTTCTGCTATCTTTAGAAAAAGGAAAGCATCGACCATGTGCCGACCCCTGTCTCCTGCACCAGCCCCCACCTTTCCACAGGGACTGAGTGTAGCCCACAATGAAGGCTTGGAAGGATTAGAGACCAGAAAAAGGGAAGGAAAGGTGTACAGAGGGAATCTGAAGTGTTTTGCCCTGAGTTGTTTTATTCTTTAAAATAACAGAATCATTAACTAACAGTTTACTAATTCACAATTAATTAAATTGATTGAAATTCCCCATATTGAAACTCTTCCTCACTTCTGACAAAGGTCTTAAGAAGAGGAGAGTAAATATCATGAACGTTGACAGTACAAAAGACACTGTTTTCTTAGTTTTTAAAAGTATTGAGGGCAGACAGAGATGAGGTGAAGGAGATGGGCTGCCTGAAAGTATGATTCTCTTGAAATGCTTTAAATTGGGCACCAAAGAATGAAAACAGCATGAATTAGAACGTTTTCAGAGATCCAGGCTTAGCCAGTAGAGGACAGTGTGGCAGAACTACATATTCCCTAATGCACCAGCTATTCACACCCATGCCCAAGTCCATGTCCCAATAACTATGTCTCTTTCCTGTCTCCACGCTTGTTTTTTCCAAGCCATCAGTCTGACTAGCTCCCCAACACTCAGTTCTGCAACTGCCATTACTATACATAGCTTTGGCTCTCCTAAACAGATCCTCTGGCTTAAAAATATGCTCAAAAACTAGAGAAAACAATTGACAAGAAGAACTATGCAACTCATTGTCTGTTTTAAATGGAGAATCCTTGGGCTGGAACACAAGATTTCTGGACATTACACACTGTGTGTGCAGACAAGATGGCACGACTTAGTCATGTCTGCAATCACTGACTTACACACGTTGCCAAGCTCTTGTTAAAGCAGCTGGGATTTTGCTGGTCACTTCTCACAGTTTTCTGATCTCCTACGCTTACTTCTTGATTTTTTGAAGATGAAATTATACAGTACAGGCAAAGTTTTGCAAGAGTTATGCCCCAGTGATCAGTGATGCACCACTTTGTTAAGATGAATGGAAATAGTGTGCTCCAGTAGGAATATCCCCTAACAATCTGTGGGTCAGGCTTCCAAACCTGATAAAATAAAAGACAGCCACATTAGCCATATGTACAGCATCATAATCAGCTCTCCTGCAGTATTCCAGCTCCAGGGAATTAGGATCAACCCAGAACACATCAGGGCTGCCAGACCATCCCTCCTTTAGCCTTCACAGCACTAGTCCTGACACCTACAATAAACAACTCTAGCAAATTCTAGAAAATGGCCTTAATGCACATTTTAGCTCAGATTAATGACCTGCCTGAAATTTAGCTTGATTTTTTTTTCAAAAGCTCTAGCATTTGCAGTCTTCAGAAGCTCAAAAAAATCGAAAAATTAGCATAACCTTATTAAAAAATTTAGACATGGAGTTATGAACCTCATTTTAAGCATTTCTGCTTGAAAATTCTGGAATACATTCATGAAGCACTTCACCAAATGCATTTTAATAAACATCATATGAGGAGAAGAGCTGCAGGATTGATGCTTGATTGTTTAATTTGCCTAGTGCTTCTTAAGATTCAGGTGCCAATAATAAATTTTATGGCTGTTACTAAAATTCCAAGAAATAGTAAGGACTTAGTCTATTGGCATTGCCATATTTTTCACTTGGGAGAATCCCACCCACAAGCCCTGCAGTCCAGTAGAATGACTTAACAGAAAATTGCTTGGATTGCTGGAGAGTTTGCTCTTCAGTGCAGCACTCCAACGTTAACTGCAGCATTGATCCCTGGTGGCTGCCAATAATTTTGCTACTGGAAAAAAAACAGGAAAGAATCATCTGTGAGACTTCTTAGGCTGGTTCACTGCAGTTTCTCTTGTTTTACTCTGATGTAACTTCAGGGACACTTTAATTGTCTGGAACTGGAGCAATGCAAGTACAGTACCTCTCCTACATTGTGATAGTAGTGCCTTTTCCTAAAAAAATCAACCAACATATTACTGTCCCCAGGGCTAACAGAGATGTGGGTGAGACTGCATGGAGGGGCATCAGACACACAGATGACCTTCCCTCCCAAAGCTTCACACTGAGGCTTTTCCATCCACCCTGATTTCCCCAAACTCTGCCTAGGCTGCCCCTCTATGATAGTTAACCCATGTCATAAAAGACTTCTTGTGCCCTTGATTCCTACTGTAGATTAAGATTTGCTTCTGATTATTTCCTGATTCAGAATACTTTCAAAAGAAATCTATAAAAGAGGGGCATTACAGGACATTTTCAGCAAAGCCTTCTTTCTGAGTAGAAAAGCCTGTGCCAATAAACTATGATTTATATGCATGTCATTCTCATGCCCTGAATAGTAGCAATGCCAACATTTTATAGATTTTAACTTTTTTTTATGGACTCTGGACAATCAATGCTTTGTTCAAAATGTTTTCATAAACAAGATGGAATTTACATCAGTGACTACTTCTAATAGCCACTGGACTGACTTCAGAACAAGGGAATTTTTTGAAAGTAAACAGTAGGAGTTATATAGGCTGGATCATTTTCGTATCATATGACTGAAATGTGTATCTGCTTTTTGAAATGCAATTATATAAAAATTATTTTATCTTTAGCCTAGCAACACAGATGGACTGTTTGGGCAAAACCAGAAGGAAAAACGTAAAAACAGCTTATTTTTTTGGTATTCACATTCAGTGGGCAACAATCTCCAAAATAACATTTGATACAATATAATGAATTCCAAGTATGACAGTGTCATTGAATTTAAATCAAATGTGCTTTAATGTATTGTATAAAGAGAAACCTAGTTTTAATTGGAACACTGGCATATAAAATTCCTGTGATCTGTATACTTCAAAATAAAATAGTACATGAAAATACCAGAGATGTTAATAAAAGAAACAACAATGTCTTTTGCTTATCATGCTAGCTTCTCTGCTTCCAGACTATAGCCCTTTTTCTGCAGTTCTTAGATTTGGGCTTTTTGCTTTTTACGATTTTGTACTAAAGTTATATTTGCATATGAATAGTGAATTTAAGTGATCTGCTCTCATCTTTTAGCATATGACTTTTCCTTACATCAACTTCAACATTACTTCAACACATAATTTCTCTTAACAGACAGAAACCTGATCCATGGTAAATATCTGTCCACAGGTAAGAACTTTTATGCTTTGCTCACTCACTTGTTGTTATTTAAGGTCACAACCTATGCCTTTTCTTTATAAGGATTTTGGCATTTGCTAATTACCATCTCTAAGCTGTGACAAGAAACTAACAGTTCTGTTTGTGCAGTGTTGTGGAAATAACTCTGAGTCCATAGCCAGTTAGAAAACTTGCACCTTGACATGTGGGCAAGGCTGGGACATCTTTAGATCAGGTCTTTTCTGACAGCGCAAAGCACACTCCGGACACATAACCTCATTTGTGTTATTAATAAAGAGAAGGAAGAATGAATAATTGCAAGACAAACAACAGCAGTAATAATTTAATGTCTTTGTCGTTGTTGGCACCGTGTTTGACCCACTAAAGAATTCATACATGTAGGTCAGCAGTTTTCATGGTGCTCCCTCATGGGCTTATGTCTTGCTGTAAACAAAGTTGTGCATGGCTGCTGTCACAGACAGCTTCAGCTGGCTCCTGCACCAGACCTCTCCTCCCGCAGCCATTGGTCCCTGTACCTGCAGGTCTGTCTGTCCCTCTGCCTCCAGGCACGCTGTCACACAGGGCTGTTATTCCTCATGCATGAATGGCTGGTAACTGCTAATGCATTTCTCCAGAAAGTCTTTTGTTTTTAAAACCACATCCCTCTCTCCAGATGGATGGTGTGCCTGACTTTCCCCCCACAGCTTGTTCTCCCTCTCTTGCAGGTATCGCAATTACTGGGATTCCTTTTCCTCCCTCAGAGCACTCACAGCTCCTGAGCAGTGCTGCCGTGAAATCCTGCAGCTCCTTCTGATTCACTTCTTATAGTTGAAATAGGGAATACTTAGAATACTTAGAATATTTTAAATCGCGGGTCCCAGTTCAGGAAAGCACTTGATAACAGGAACACTATGCACATGCCTGACATTAACCTTGGCCTCTCAAGAGCACTTTTTCAGAGAGGTAAGCTCACCTGGATTCCAAGCAAGTAATGCTGGAGGGAAATGATCCTGCAAGCATCAGCTGCAAAGATAAGAATCTGAAAGTGTCTGCAAATAAACCTTGCTACACATGTGCTGTGTTCCTGAAGGAAGCTGCCATGAGGTTTAAACACGGTTATAGCACAGGCTCTTGCACACTCTGTGCAGGCTCGACCACGACCTCGAGAAGGTTTGTGGCATTTCCAGTGAACAGCTCCAGTCACGCTGGGGAAAACCACCAGCAAAAAAAAAAATCAAGAGGTTCATCTTCTACAGAGGTTTCCTAGTGCATTCCAGAGACCTGGATTGATTCCATTGTCCTGCAAAATCCCACGGGCTGAGTTACAGCAACTGCTGGGCAGGGCTGTGGGGCACGGCCGGAGCGCAGCAGGAATGCTCGGCTGTCACTCTGCCTGGGCAGGCTCCATGGCCACGGGGGGATGCGGGCACTCTGTCACGGAGAGGGCTGCTGCCTGTCCCAGCCCTCCATGGCTGGAATGGCATGTCGCTTCACTTGAACCGCTGCCAGCGAGACAGCGGGACACGCAGCAGCTCCAGCTAGAAGAACCAGCTCGTCAGCCCGGCACGGAACGGCTGCCACAGTGGAAAAGCAGCCGTTCTGCCTCAAAAAAAAGGTGTTAAAGGGAGCATCGGCACCGCCCCTTTAGTGCTTCCCCTCTGCTCTGTGCTGCGAGCGGGACCCTCCCCACCAAGCCCTGAAATTTCTGTGGGATGAAGACAAAGGACTGCTCTGTGGAATGAAGATAAAGATTTTGCTGCTGAAGGAGTTTAACAGGCCTCGTTATCAGCGGGATGCTATCAGAACCAGCTGGGCCGGTGTTCAAGCTACACTCCCGCCTTTGTTTTGCACTGGTTTGGCGATGCCCCTTGGCTGCACTCCGTCCCGGGGCTGCATACTTGTGCTGTGATGAATGCAGCTCAGACCTGGGAGCCGAAAGCAGGGCCACAGTCGTGCTAAAGGAGCAGCTACTCCCAAATAACCAACGTGTGTGAATAGTTTCCTTCCATTCAAGGCATGAACAAGATGTTTTGATTCATTGCCTTGGTATGTTAAGCTGCCCTTGTTGGCTGTTAGAGTACTTCATTAAAAGCCTTCAAATCATTTAATCTCAAAACTTTTTGAAGACATTATATATATGTGAGTTACAATCATGAGTCTCCTTGCCCAGCCAGAGGACTGTCCATGAAGTTAACACTTATTTTTATCAAAAGGAACAGTACTTTGCTCCACAAAGTACATCCAAGCAGGGAAATATCTCGGGAATTAAGGTTCCTTGCAGACCACACTGAGCTCTGTAGGATTTTATAGAGCATTTTCTACAGGTTGACTAATATCAGGAAAGATGTGTAAGAGCACTGGCAACTAAGAGCTGATATAAACACTACCATAAAACCAGAAACTAACAGCCCCCAGATGAAAAGAAGAGTGAATAGCTTTCCCATGAGTGTGTGTTTATTGATAAGCTCTGCCCACAGATTTAAAAGTATTAGAAGCATTCCCACTCACACTTCACAATAGGAGCAAAACCTTTAGGAAGGCTGAAGAAAGAAGTTCTTGATTCTTGCAGTGGTCTACCTTTTCTCTGATGGTAAAGATAAACTTAATAGAAACCACAGAACAATTCAGAACGGGAAAATAAATCACTCTGGTGGGGCTCTGCGCAGACCTTCTCAGTTTGAGTCATATTTTAACATGAAAAGCACAGGGGACTTTTTTTTTCCAACTGTCAAACTGAAATTTCGCAGATCCTGAGTTAATGACTTTCATCTAGCTATCATCATTTATTGGTTACTTGGCTATATAGGAAATGTAGTTTGGCCAGATCCACATAACTCTTCTGCTACAAGGATAAAATATTAACTAACGTATTTCATTAGTCTGATATTTCACCTCTTACTGAAACAGAATAACGTTTCCTACACGTAACAGAGAGTTTGAAAATAAGCTCTCAACCAAAGCTTATTGCAAGAACATGAATAGAGTGATGTCTAAAAGAGACAGCAAAAGCAGACAGCAGTGGTTGATAGCTGTGTTTGGCTCCCCTAGCTAAAACATCCCTCCTCTTCCTACCTAAAACACGAGTGAAAAAAGCAAATGCTCATGGTACCCAGCAGGCAGCCAAAGGTTTGGTGCTGCTTCCCCTAGGCCATGGTTCTGTCTCAGAAGCACAAGTTTTGTATCATCTCCAGTTTTAGTCTGTTTGCATGGAGGTGTAACTTCCTGCTCCATGTCTCTGTCTTGCATGTGTTAGGCAGGAGTTTTCCTCTCTCAAGTTTTATGTGACAGAATGGGTTTCCAGTCCGTGCTTTACTCCCTGCATGAATTCGTACAGTGTTTTCTTGCATAATATTGTGATAATGGAATAATTGTGAATCAGGACCCTCTCTGATAATTATAAATTTTGATTTTTCCAGTATTGCAGGGCCTGTTCTCAAAACATGATAAGAGAAGAGAATCACTTTTTAGCAATTGTTGCTATGTGTGCCCAAACTCCTGGACTGAACCAAAATTGCTTACCACCCTTTTGGACAGAAAGTGAGTAAGCAATTCATAGCCAAATAAAGCAATAAAGACTGGTCTAATCCACTCTGATCCTCAACAGTTTTATCTCCTGGGACTCTCAACAGTTTTATCTCTTGGGATATGCTGGTTTTACTTGCAATTGATTGGCTACCATGCTGTAAATAATTGTATGGATACCCAAATAAAATTTCCTGGAGTGTCACTGCCCATCTGGATGATCTGAGTTTTAAGAAGGGTTTCAGGAACATGTTGCAAATGAAGAGCTCTCACTTACTTACCAGCTTCAGAAACCCTAGTGGGAACTACTCTGCAGCTATTTGGTTATCCAGTATATTGACTAGGCATCTTGCAGTTTTCTCCCCTCTGAAAGAAACCCCTTCACCTATACAACAAACTAGACTTGGGAAGGAAATGTACAGCACATCTGCCTTCCTCTCAGAGCAAGGAGTTGATTCCTGCTGTCTTCCCTGTTGGACAGCTGTGAAGTCAGCTCTTACCATGACTCCAGAAGCACAGGCAGGTGCGTACCTATTGCAGATAAGGCCCATAATGATCACAAAAATTAACTTTGCCACATTCCTTCTCCTCTCTGATTCACCCTTCCAAGAATTCAGGCTTCTACCAGAGCAGATTGCCTGTTCCACTGCCAAAGCACAGCCCTGCTCAGATTTATAAATGAATCAAATGAATGCATTTATGGAAAATGATCTCTCTGCCTGCGTAGGCTTGATTGGCAGCCCCAAGACTCAATTTCTCTGGCCACAAGAGTCAGTATTTCTTAAGAAGAAGTGGTTGTAACACCAAGCTGTCTCTTAAGGTAGCGCAGTACTGACACACTGAAGAAAGGTGCTAATTCTCGGTGGTTTTGGTAGAAAGCACATTTGTTCTGTAAGAATAGGTCTTAAGATAAGAACAGAGGAACTGCTAACATTTTGCAAAAAGCCCAAAGAAACTGATGCAGGCTTTGTATAAATGGTACTTACCACTCCAAACTAGAAACAGACATTTTAGCCCAAACTGCTAAAAATGCTCTTCAAACCCTTTGCTTAAAAAAATCCTCATCAGAATCAATGCTCAGTAAAAATGTCTGTATTTAGAGATAAATACAAACACATACATATATAGAGAGAAAGAGTTTGTACTCTGATCCTTATGGCCTTAACGTCCTTATGGCATAGAAGACTTTTATTTCTCCTTACCCAACTGATACAATTCAGTGCACAAACAAGTGCCCAGATACAGCAATATTAATGGAGTGATGCTACTCTGGCCGTCGCTTTGGTATGCTGGGCACAGCCCCTCTCAAAACAGGAATGCAGAAAAAAAACTGGTAGTTTTCCCACAACCTTTTATGGGGGCTTTTATATAAATATCTGCCTTTGGAAACAGGTTTTCAGCTCAAGAGAAAATTCCCTGGGCAACTTGTTTGGATGTAAACCACCACAGAAGAAAATATTTTTTAAGCTTTTAAATTCCTTAATGTATATGTAATACAAGAGATACGGGATAAAGGTGACAGAAAATTATTATGGGAAAATATTTTACATCAAAGATAAAGTTAACAGTTCCCTCACTTTGTTAAGATAAAAATCTTTTCTGTCAATAAACACTGACAGTAGCAAAATAGCATTTGGCACAGCTCACTTTTCCTTGTTTTTGTGTGGTAGGAGATTTTCTTTAAAATTAGAGAGAATTTCTGGATGCAGACTGTGGGTTTACAAAAGCATAAAATCTCATTTACAGACAAACTAATCCATTGAGTCAGATAAATAAATAAATGAGCTTAGTTCTGCCCACATCAGTGTAATTCAAATCCGAATAAATGGACTATAAACTTGGGTTTCAGTCACAGAAAGGTCAGATTTCAAAATAATTTAATTGGTCACATACCAAATTCTTTTTGAAAATGTTGTCTCTTGATTTCAGTCCATTGGTTTTTACCGCTTTTTGGAACACCTTTCCATAACAGATGTATACCTTGCCCCAGTATTTTCTAAACATGTTGTTTGATACTTGTCTTCTTTTACAAATTAAATCTGTTAACTTAATCTTCATTGTTTGAAATTAGAAATAATTATGTAAGACTGAAAAGCATTGGAATTTTAAATGCATATTAATTTACAGAAGGAAAAACTGATTCTGACAAACTTTTGTTGCATTATATTTTTGAAAAAATAAAATTGAATCTTTGCATGTGGTTTTTAGATGGTTCAGTACTGATTTTCCATTTCTGTACCTCCTAGCACCCAAAAATAACAAATCAAAATGCTTGCTTAATAGATTAGAGGAAAACACAGTTTCGTTAAGGAAGTAGATTTCAGTTTTAGGTTTCACAGACACTAGTATAAACGACAGGAAGAAACCATTTCTTTCAAGACTCATTACTGAAGTTCTGGATTTCTTTCTGGTTAAAGACTAAAATAGCAAGAAAGTAACTACACTGTGGTTCATCCTTGTAGTAACTGGTGAATGAACTGAGATGGGCGGAGTTGTTTGAAAGCACTAAGAGTACTATTTCTTGGATTTGATTACCAGCCCTAATGCTGATTCATAACATTTTTAAATATCCAGAGCTTCTCTGTAATATGAAAATAATGATATCTATTGGAAATGAGTAACTTTATCATAATGGTCTGTTCACACTCAGGCTAAGTATCTTCTAACTCAGTTAAAACAGGATGCATTCTTTTTGGAGGCACATGGTAAGGTTTTTCTTGATAAACAGCTGTGCTAAATTCAGACTAATTCATAAAGGAGAGTAAATTACATTTTGCTCTTCAGCCAGATCAAGAGTTCCACTGAAATAAAAGAGCTTTGTACCAGTACAAAGTATAAGGAAAAGGAAGATCCTGGAGCTTCAGTTACAGTTTTTGAGATCTGCTCCAAGGTGGCTTCTTCAGAGTCATTTAAATTTGTGCAAAAGAAGGACAATCCAGTGGCTTGTCCCCACTCTGAAGAATGGCAATGACCACCTTGATTTGTGGAACTGTGAAGAGTTTGAGCAAAAGGAAAGAATGGGAGGCACCTGGAGATGCCCTCCAGTCCATCTGTAGGGTTTTCTGCACATCTTTGCAAAAAGTATTTTTAAACCAATGGTGCTTTACTACCTGTGCTGTCTTGCACTCTGCCTGGTGCAATGGCCCCAGTGAGGACTCAGCTCTCTGTGAGCTCTGTGTGCAGCAGAGAGACCACTGCCCTCTCTTAAGGAAGGTGGATTTGCATTCCTTGCACTATGCACAGCTTACAGTCGGTAACGCCAGAAAAGGAGAACGATTGCTACCATGAAATTATCCCGTCTGAAACAAAAGGCTCCACCACCATCTTACTGTGACATTTTAAAATACTGCAGTCCCAAAGTCCTCCATGGACTGAGATGTTAACAGAGTTTTAGCAGAGACTGAAATATTTGCTTTATATAGTGGTGTTGGGGCAGTGTTGACAGAATTCTGTAACTACACTGAGAGCAGAATTTGTTTCTTTCTTCATTGCAAATACTTTGAACACCACTTAATCCCACTGTGAGCACTTATGAAGAAGATCTGCCCCCATTTGACCAAAAGAGAATAAAAGAAAAGCACTCTGCTGACCTTAAAAGACAAATACCCAGAGCTCTTCTTCTTTTCAGAGAAATCAAGTGCAGGGCTTGATGCAGAAGGAGACACATGAGAAAGGGACAAAGACAAACCCACACATAAGCCTAGAGTAAGTCAAGTCACAGAACCATAGACTAACTGAATGGTTTAGAAAGGACCTTAAAGATCATCTCATTCCAACCCCCCTACCACGGGCATAGACACCTTTCACTAGACCAGGTTGCTCAAAGCCTCCTGAAGTCCTGCTAACTGAAAAACAGCTCCTTCTACGCTTCTACATCAGGGAAATCTACTGTGGAAAAATTATCTCAAAAGGTTTTGAAAATATACCTGGGCCAGGGTCTCAAGTGTGTAGGACCCAGATTCAACAACACTAAGAAAAGCACAGAGTGAGGGTTAAAATGTAGGATCTCCTGGGGCATGTCCTTCTGCTAGGGGGTTGGTTAAGGAAAAAAACTCTTTGTTTTTGGAACACAACTTAGCCAATGTTAGGTCTTGTTCCTGATCCCTGAACTTCTAAAGCCAATTCTCAGAGGGCTCAAGCACACATGTGCAAAGTACATGTTGCTGCAGGTTTATCCTCTGCAGCTGGAACCACTGGCCCTGTGAACCATTTCTAGACTGGCTGGTACAAGGAGGTTCTGATGGATTTGTTGCTCTTATCACTTGGGCAGGTGTGGATATTACAGCTATGTTACTCTGCACACCTCTGCAGCAGGGAAGGTCATGACCACTTCACACATTTACCTTCAAAGAGAGGGGTCTGAAAATGTATCTGAACAATTTCTAGGGAAGTTTAAGTTCTCCTTGCAGAGCAGTGCCAGCTCAGGGACACTGGAAAACACATTTTTCATGCATATGTTTTTTATTAAATGCAGCTGTCAAAACAGAGCAGGGCTCATGTTCCTGAAAAGGTGCAGGGATGAGAAGACAAATGGTTGGAATAAAGCAGGAATGTGCCTACTCTGCCTAGGCAAAAATCACCACTTTTGTAGAGCCTTCAGGGCAACCTTTAAACTAGCTGGCTCAGGGACTGGTAGCTGTGGGATTTCAGTGCACGCCTTACAAACCCAACCAACTCCCCAGGGAAGCCAGGACTTGCTGCACCAGCCACTCCTCCCATGCCCAGACTGGCTGGACAGACACCAGCTCTGCACAAACTGCACCTTCCCCGTGCTGTGGAGGCACAGCCAGACAGGGACTGTCCTTACCAGTGCTCCCTCCCTGCCATGCTGCAGACAATGTGTTCCAGGAGTGCTGGCAGTGAATTTATACCCTCTACTGCAATCTGGTAACACCTACCCTCTAATCATTTTGCTGCAGTAGGATTATGGAGGTGAAAACAGCAAAGGCAAAGCAAGATTTATTATTTTTTTAATGATAATTTTCCTTTTATTCCATAGATACAGATTCAGATTTTAGCCTCTGATCTAAATTTGTGTCCTGAAGGTGTTCATCTGAATTTATAGCAGTGCAATAGCAGAATCTGGCCATGATCTTCAGACAACAACATCAGTTAAAATACTTGCTTATTTCTCTATAATGTATTATTTGGGTTTTCTACGATGTTCCTATTCAACCAGGATTATAGTCTAAATACAATGCAGTTGTGTGGCAACAGTGTACCAGATAAATTCAGCTAACTCTGGGTAATATCACCAAAAAAAAAAGTGTTTATAGCTTCATGCCAGTTTCTGACTAATGCTTTTGTTTGTTGCTATAGCAAACCACACATGAATCTGATAGCCAAAAGCATGTTTATGACTAACCTTAGCTCTCTGGGGATTGAAAATATGGAATAAAAAAATCCCTAAACCACAACACACAATGTGAGGAGAACATGATAGGAAACACCTTTTTTGGCACAAGTTACTATGAACATTAAAAGAGAAGAACATCATAAGTGGAAAACATTAGGAAATGGGAACTGTGGGAATAACTGCCTTTAACCCATGGCAATTCAAATCGAGCTTTCACTTCACATCACAAAGTTGTCTGTGCAGGACTAGAGAACTTTGCAGGAAGTCCTGACTGCATGCTAAGAGATAGATTTAAGCCTCTGAAATCTGGAGAAGCTTTGTATCACACTTTAAAACACTCACACCACTTTACTGGAGATAATTTTTACACCCTGCCTTGACACCTAGGACATGGGTATTCACTTAATTAATTTTTATTACCATTTATGCTTTACTAGTTTCCAAGAGCCTGTCCCAAGACTGACACCTCATTATGCTGTACAAATACACAATGGAGAACAGTGCTGGCCCCAAAGGGCTTTCTGTTAAACTAACAGAGAGAGCCAAAGGGGGAGGGGGCTGGACAGAGGGGGAGGCAGGGACAGAGAGGTGATGTGACTGCATTACCCACCCAATCAGAGGTTGAACCCAGGTGTCATGCATCCCAGTTCGACTGACTGATTCTAGTTGCCAAATATCTTACTGTGAGAAGAACAATACATTATGTACCCTGCAGAGGAGAGAAAATCAATGCAGTTGAAGGGACACCTAAACTATGACAGCTTACAACAAAGCTAGAGTGTGTCAGGAAAAATCTATACCTGTGTTACCATGTAATTCTTAATAACCTTTCTCCTTTGTAGGTTAAAAAAATAAAGGGGAATATTGCAGTAGAGTGTATAGATCAGATCAGTCTCCATCAATGTTTTCTATTGATTTTAATAATCACTCTGTCTCTAGACTTGAATATTACATCTTTATTCTCAGATTTGTACAGTGCATAAAGGCACATGATTACCACTACTCCTGACAAGTTCTTCCATCATCTGTACGATATTCAAAAGAGTCTTGAGTTCCTGTACAACTTTGTGGAGAGGTAAGTCTGCCCAAGCTCTCATGTTCCAGGTATTTCCAGAAGGTTTCATGAAAGACATCTTGATCCACCAGTAGGATCATAAGGACACAGCCATAAATGGAAGCTTATAAAAATCAGTAGAACTTATATGAAACCTGCTGATCATCTAATGCCACAGGATCAAATCCTGAAGTACTGATATTTCATTCTGTGCCTACTCAAGCAAGACATCACTTGGCCCCATTGAAACTGATACATGGCATGTTACATTGCATTCATCTTGTAATTCAGACTGTGATATGGGCTGAGGTCAGCTTTGATTCCATCTTGCAAAATCCAGCAGAGCACACATCAGTACTCACAGCAATCACACCTGCAACCTTGTAAGAGTAAGCGCTTTGAGAAAAGAAGGCAAACATTTTGTAGATTAGCCATGAGCTCCATTGGTGGATACAGCGAGTAGCACGAAGACATCAGTGCTGTATAAAGTGAGAAACAAAAGCAAATAAGAGATAGGCAGGAATTTTCTGGGAATAGCCCAAGTATCACTGCTGGACTACAGTCGTGGTGGCACGCAGAGGGCCATATATGACTCTCTCTTGGCTTTCACATGCTTTTTCAGTTCTTCACATTTGGCAGAAAACACATCTTATGAAAAAGAAAAAAAAAAGGAAGCTGCCAGCCTTCTTTCCTCCACACTGAAAACCTGAAAACAGCTTTGGGTCCAGGAAGCACAAATACAGAGACCATTTAAAAACAGCCACTTCATTCTCTGTGCTTTATCCCCAAAGCAATTGCTCTTCCCTGGGAGTGCTATAGAAAATTAAATAGGAGATCACAGATAGAGGTTGCCAACCCAGCTTCAGCTCCAAATTACTTTGTGATGTAGGAGGCACTGGTTACTGGCACTTATGAACACCTATGCAGGCATGGTGCTACTTCATGAACATCTTTCCCTTTGGGTCTCAAAAAGCACAGCTACCCATTGCACCCTCTGTCACACAGACATCACTGCCTGGCACTTATTAATCTGCCAGCACATATTAAACTGCAGCATCTTGGTCATGGTCACCAAGGAAGTCCCTCCACCTGCCCAAAGCACCATGTGAAACTAGGTGAGCTCTCCCCACCTTGCAGAAAGTAAGATAGCAAAGTGAAAAAAAAATTACTTGCTCAAAGTCACAAAGCAAGTTGGCAGCAGAGCCAGCAATAAATACAACCCAGATGTCCTGGATTCCACCTCCTCCCTGCACCATGCTGCCTCTCTTAGCTGGAAGGAAATGTTTTACATTTACTCATCCCTCCTTTTCCTTTGTCAATAGAAATTAAAGCAGGCATCTGACTGCCTAAGTCTTGAATACTCCAATGGTTTCCAAGGCTTGCAGTGAAGTCAGCCAAAATTTCTATTGAATCCAGCCCTAATGGACAACTAAAAATGATTTCTTTGCCAAGTAGCCTATCAGTGCAAAACTCGTTTAAGCACATACTACTTTTATATAGATACACATTATGCATACATATATATATATTTCATATTTTGCAAAGAACCACTAATTACAAAACCACAGTTTTTGTTACTGTGATGGTTTTGGCTGAGGTAGAGTTAATTTTTTTTCATAGTAGCTGGTATGGGGCTGTGTTTTGGATTTGTGCTGGAAACAGTGTTGATAATTCAGGGATGTTTTTGTTATTGCTGAGCAGTGCTTCCACAGAGTCAAGGCTTTTTCTGCTCCTCACAGCAGCCCCACCATTGAGCAGAGTGGGGGTGCAAAAGGAGCTGGGAGGGGACACAGCTGGGACAGCTGACCCCAACTGACCCAAAGGATATTCCAGACCATATGGCATCTGCTCAGCATATAGAGCTGGGGGAAGAAGAAGGAGGGGGAAGGACACATTCAGAGTCATGGCATTTGTCTTCCCCAGTGCCTGTGATGGAGTCCTGATTTCCTGGGGATGGGTGAACACCTGCCTGCCAATGGGAAACAGTGAATTAATTCCTTGTTTTGCTCTGCTTTTGTGTGTGGATTTTGTTTTACCTGTTAAACTGTTATCTCAGCCCACGAGTTTTTTCACTTTTACTCTTCCTATTGTCTCCCCATTCCACTGAGGAAGAGAGTGAGTGAATGGCTCTGTGGGGCTGAGCTGACATCTGGGGTTAAACCATGACAGCAACTTAACCAAGCAGTGAATAAACTGAGCTACTACCATTAAAAAAAAAATAAAATAAAAGCTACAGGATGCTTTTTGTAAGTATAAATTTAAGACAAGCCTCTATACCTTTTTGTTTAGTTGAAAAGTAGTATAGTCTGTCAGGATGTTTCTTTCATTGAAGCCACACAGGTCTGCCAAAAGATTGATAGCTAATTAACATTAATTTCCTATAAATTTATTTTATGAACAGAATGTCCAAATATTTAAAATTTGCTTATTAAGCTATCTATGGTGTCTGTGTGGTAGGCCATGTTAATATATTTTCAAAAAGCAATGTAAATCTCATTTCCATCAAATACATCATGTCCTGCCAGCAAAATATCCTTACTGCTGTCAGCCCATGCCTCTGGGCAGTTAAACACACTCTTACTTGCCTGTTTTCTCACCCTCAAGGTGAATGCCATTCCATTTTTCCTAGCTGTCATCATACAAATCCAATGGCATTGTAGGTATTGTGCTGCTGTTGCTATAACTCCACTTCCAACATACTGCTCTGTCTACTGAAGGTACTTCAGGGGAGCTGGATAGAAGTAAAAAAGAAATGCAGCATTTCATGTTGCATCCTCCTCTCACCCAAATACTCAAGGGGCATGACAGTGGGAACAAAAACTTCAGCAGCTGCAGGTTGCCTAAAGCACTTAACTCCCTCATTTCTCTTGACTGGAAAACAAATGCCCTCCAGATTTTGCATTCAGGTCTCCTGTCAGAGAGCAGCAGTGTCCTGCTCCTCTGCAGAAGAGCAGCTGGAGATCCACACATGGCAAGGTCGAAGAGCTCATGGTCTTCTTAGATGCTCTTGTATCAGGTGCCTCCACCATGAGCACTCTGCATGAACCCACATGCTGGATAACTGCATCCACAGCTTTGCTCCAGCCAACAGGGCTTAACTACAATCAACATTTTCTGACATCTTCTAGACAATGAAGCAGACAAAAATGCACCTCGAAAAAGCTTCCTTCTTTCTCTGTAGAACTGTTTCTGCTATTTCCTCATTACTGTCACCTCCATTTTGCCCAGCATGTGTGACACAAACCTTCTAAATCCTCCGAGGCACACCTGAGCAGGAGACTGTGTATCACCTAACACAGGGGGGACCTTAACCTGCCCTCAGACTGCAGCAGCAATAAATGAAGAATAGGTCTTGACAAACATGGCTGGGTTGTGCCACTTTTGTGCAACAACAGTTAGTTTTACAGATTTGAGCTTATGTTCCTGCCAGAGACGCTGCTGTCTGCAAAGTCCCTGCGAAGCAGGAAGCTCTCACTCCTGCTTCTCAGAGCTATTGCAGCCAGGTCAAGGACATTGCTCCTTGCTGCAATCTGTCAGTGCCGATTTAGCAATTCCCCTGAATGCACAGGCTCTGGCTGGCCTTCCCCATGGTTCCAGTTGTGTCTGAGAGCCAAAACCTTATCGCAGTCCATCTCTGTCTCCTCACAAGAGGAGAGTTATGGAGGAGTTGGCGTGGTCTGTTTGTGCTGGTATGACAGCCAGCTCCTGTTTTGGATTAGAGGATGATGGTTTTCCCTCCCCCTACATCCCTTACTGGGCATTTGAAAGAGGAGGATTTGTGGGGAGGGGAAACATTCATAATGGGTTTTCATAGCTCTTTTGCCCTTCCTTTGCTCTGGTGCAGATAAAAGCCCCAGGTCCATGGGCTGTATCTGTGTGTGCTGTTACGGGGCCCAAACTTTGTCAGCCCAGGCCATGAAACAACAGTGTGATAGTGGAGAAGTGTTTATGCAGCACCTGAGCTTAGCTGCAGCTCCCTGCACAGAGGACAGCTGGCAGAGGACCAGTTTCCAGTGCATGTCACAACTTGGGGGATCATTGCAAAAGCGTCGCTTCCCTATCAAACGCCAGGGTGGAGATCTGCTGACTCCAATCTCCATCTCTCAGAGCAGGGCAGGGACTGAATGTGAACCAGCAATAAGCTCCAGACACACAGGAGGGCAAATAAATTAATGAAGCACAGCTGAGAACGATGGGGGCAGTGGTCAGCAGAAACACCCCAAACACACTGCAGTGTGTCTTGTTGCTGATGTGCAACACAGCTCTGTGGCACCAGCGTCTGACACAAGTCCTACAAGGTGTTTCTCCTGGGCTGGAAAGTGCTGTGGTTTCCCACATGGGATTTTACTGCATGAGGCTGTCTCACCCACACTGGTTTTCACTGGCCTGTGGTTGGATGTGTCTGTGTGTGGCCCTGCTGACTGCTTTCTCAGTGCCCCTGAGAAATAATCCAAAATCACTGGTTTTCTTTCCATGCCATTTGCTTCTGTCCCTGCTCTGGGGTTGTCTTTGACTCCATGATTGCATCCCAAGGGTCTGCAGGCACCTTTGGGCAGCCTTGCTGAGGCAGCAGCCTGTGGTAGAGGGGTGTGCTGTGGGCTCCCCTGCTCCCATACCTGTCTTTTTGCCAGGGTATCTTCCCTCAACACTGCCTCTGCCAAGCAGACTGATCCCAGAGGTACCAGCTGCAAAGGACTTCAAGGTTGGCCTGTGACAATCTTCCTTCATGGGTGCTGTACAAATTTAAACTTTTCTTCGGCAGAAAAAAGCTCTAAAAACTGAAAACAAGAAATCAGATTTTTTTTCCACAGGTTTTCTTTCCCAAGCCATGCCATCAGCTATGATCCACATCCAACAAGTTAATCTGACTCAGGTGCTTCACCCTCTCTGTTCCAGAGCACCTGCAGTGCTGAGTGCCCCAAATGCCCCTGCTAGCATTGCACCATCTCCCTGCCTGCAACCACCCAACCTGCAGAACCACCACCCCTCTGCCCTGCCATCTGCCTGCCTTCCCTGCCCTGCACCAGGCACTGCTCTCCTGGAAAAGCCACAGTTCTATGTTGACAGAGAGAGACTGCAGCATTTTCCTAATCAAGAGGGAGAGGCAGTTCTGAATTTGTGTGATAACATGCTCTGGAGCCCATGGGTTGACTACAACATCATCTTACTGATGTGCAGTAAATGCTGCTGACACATGTACCTGTTCATGCTGGCCCCAGAAAGACAAAACACTGCTGCCCTCCAAATACACTTCTGCTGCCAGATTCTCCCTACCTACTGCTGCTGAGATCCTGCCTGTCTGGGTGCTGTATTTTCCAATACCCTCTGAGCAGCCTGACTTCTGAACAGGGATACCTCAGGCACCCACACACCCTCCACAATCCTAGTCCTGCTGTGCTCAGCAGCAGCAGAAGGGAAATGATGACTCAGGTCTCTGGGAGGGGTCCCATGGCCTGGGACTGGCCATGTGGCTGGGATGTGAGCGGCTCTGCAGGACTGGGGCTGTTCATCCACGGTACAAAAGCAGACAAAGTGAGAAAGGGAGAGAAGGAGGGGGAAGCACTGGGCAGAGCTCCCAAGAAAATGCTGCTGTGGACAGTTTGCTTGGGCTCCTCAGGGACTCCTGATGGCTGCTCTGATCTCCTCACCATGAGACCCAGGGATGATTTATTGTCACATGCGCTGAGCACACTGTTTTCTTTCTAAGAAAAAAACTGGTATATTAAGGAGAGATTACATTCATGCTTGAGCTTATCTGAAAGTGCTAGGCTTATTCTTTGGGCTTTAAGGTTTATTTAGACTAAATAAGGTTTATATATTTGGTTGGTGAAGCATGCAATGTATACATTATAATTATGTAGTTAATGCACTAATCCCTGTGATGAGCTTTCCTGGCATAACCCAGTACAGTTATCCAAAAGCTTCTTTTTAATCTCTGAGGAAGGATAATTTTAAGAAGAAAAACATTATTTCTCCTGCTATCTCTATCCAAACCCTTTCATTCACAGATTGCTTTTAGACTGACTGAAGCAGTGGTTAAATCCACTGTGAACATATAATCCAAATACAGATATAAGATCACAGTGTCATTACTGAACTTATTCCTTTCATAGCAGACTTGTGGGGGCCCTGCCTCCATCCAGCTCTGTTGATCAGTGGAAATCTCATATCAGGGGATCACTGATCCCCTCATAAATACCTGTGTGTGAAGAGTCTGTTTTACATCACTTACATAGTCAATCATTTTCTAGCCTGAGATGTGCCCCCAAAAAGGATACTGATAACAAAACCTAAGAACACACTACCCATCACTGTTCATGGGAAGCCTGAGTAGCAAGATGGCATCACCATGATCCCAAGTGCTGCATGTAGTCATTCTCATGTGAAAATGCCCAGTTTGCCTCCAAAATGAGCTCTCACTCACTCTTTAGGCACTGAGTTGGCTGAGCTATTCATTCTGCAAACAATTTTTTTCTCATAATCAAGTCCATTATGTGAAAAAGTCAGCCTTAAGGAGTGTGAGGACACAGTTCATATAAAAATCAATGCAACCTTTCACTGAAGCATAAATCAGATCAGCTCTGACATACACAAAAATATTTGGGGAATGTTTAATGACATTTTTGTGTTCTTGTAAATAATTTGCTTTCGGCTGATTTTAGAAGCAGGAATAGGGGAAGCTCAGCTCATATCAGGAAACATCAGCAACTGAAACCACCAACTTTCTCATGATACTTTGACAGATCTTCATCTCTTATAGACCTTCCAATAAACTCACACACACAGAATCACAGGATCTTTAAATGTGGAAAAGACCTCCAAGATCATAAAGTCCAACCTTTGACCTCATACCACCATACTCAATTTTCGAGCAAATAAAAAAAAAAAAAAAAATCAAGCCAAATCTTTTGGATGCTTATCTGATCTTCTGATCTGAGGGAGAGCTGCTAACTTCTTTGAGATTCACCAAAAGCTAACTAATCTCTAACTAATTTTCAAGATAATGATGCCTAGTCCCATTGAGCCATTTTTCACCTTCAGAATACAATGCAAGCATCAGTTAAAGCCACTCCTGCTGTGTGGAAAAGTTACTATCCCATTTGCTAACTTTAATAATTTTTGCTCCTGCATGCATGTCCTTTGAGTTTCTTCTACTCAGGCAAAAATTCCCATTTTGGAATTCACTCCTCCAAGTAATAGTGCAACGGCAAATTCTTTGGATTAAAAAAGAGTGATGTGAGGAAAAGGAAAGAAAAGTTCCTGCATGTGTTTACTTGAGGGAAAAGTAGAGCACTGTGCCTGGCTTACAGTCAAAAGGTCCAGGAGCTGGAGTAAATCACACAGCAAGTAAATGAAGAGAGGACCTGTGGAAACCTGATGACATTTGCTTCCTATGGCTGGTATGGAGTATGGGAATCCTAGGAAAAGTGGGGATGCCTGGACTAATAAAATGTGTGAGCTTTCAGGATGCACTTCAAGGTGGAATATTTTATATCTATAACAGTTTATTAGACTATTTAGCTAGAACCTGTGGAAATGGGAAGAAGTGTGTGCAGTTTGAAATCTTTGCTTTTCAGTGCTGGCTGGCTGAGGCTGCAAACACACCACTGTTCAAGGGGAGAGAACTGGGAGGTCAGTGGGCAGGTAAAAGGTATTTAAAATCAGAGGGCTGCATGGATAAGAGCTACTCCTCTGACTCTATGAAAGTCAGGTACAGACCACTGCTATCAAAATCAAGTAGTGTTTGTTCTCTTAACTACAGAGAAGAAACAACATTTGCCCAGCAGTGAAGAGCAGTTCCTGTGGCTTTGGAGTCTCGAGCATTTATCAGCAAGCTTAGAAATCATATAAACCTTATCTCCTTGTTTGTGTTTCTGAAAAACAGATAATTCTGCCCCCTGAAGACACTGCTATCTTTATTAGGCAGATGAAGTAGACTTGGTGCCTGCTCTTCTTCAGGCACTTGCATTCCTGCTCCATGGAATTTTACTGGGATTTGGGCTGTTACCATGGCCTGGGACTCTCTCCCTTGCAGAGCTGCCATCCCTTACTGATAGGTCCTCTATCAATTATCTTGGCCTATTTATTACTTACATGCCATAGCTCCCTTAGCACATTTTGACTTGTTTCACTTCTGGACTCACTATTTTCACTTGTCACTCTGGACTACACATTTGGTGATCCCCTTCTCTGACAGAAAACTGCAGATTTATTCTCTGCAATAAGTCAGTGGTTGCTTTCAGGTATTTGGCTACCTATAGTCCGTCCCCTTTCAGGAAGTAAACATGTTGGTAGGAAGTATTTAGCACGTGAACGGCCCTCTCCTAGCCTGAGGTTTTGTTTTCCAATATGAAATAATGAATTCCAGCCTTGACTCTGAAATCTGGAGTGAAATGAGCAAACACACGGATTTAGCAAATTTTCCTTGGAGCAGGCATAACCCTCCCACACTGGGGCTAGGCACAGCTGCAGGTCATCCAAAGGAGCCTCCCTGCCACAAGGATGTTGCCTTGATCCCTGCAGCATGTGGAGAGATGGCAAACTAGTTTTGGTCGGGTTTAATCCTAGCTCCACCAGGAGCTGAATCCCCTACATTGCTCAGTGCTGCTCCACCACTTGGCTGTGGAGGGAAAAGCCTACTGGGATGTTACACCTAAGGGAAGCAGACAAGGCAGCAGTTGTTAGCTGGTGTTGTCAGGAAAACAGTTTGTTGGTGCACTGGGGGTCAGGGACGTGGCAAACTGCCTGAGAGCAAGTGCTTGTCCTTGCTGGGTCTGCCTGTGCTGGTGCAGAGGGTCAGGTCCCCTCATCACTCCAAACAAGGTTAATGGTGAGGCTTTTCTCAGCCTTACTGGTTCAGATTGGACCTGCAATACAGAGCCCACAGACACAGAGAGATGTTTCTCCAGAGGAGGAAACGCTGGGTTTTTTCAGGGCATATTTTGCTGTTTCCAAATGTAAGCAAGATTATGGAATGCAAAAATAGCTAGATGTAAAAAATTAGATTGACTCTATTTACTCAAATATTTACTCAGCTTATAAGCTTTCACACCTTTCAAATATACTGCCTTGTATTCTAATCATTTAGGTCTCTGAATGTGAGGAATCCTGGGAAAAATCTTATTCTAATCCCTCAGTGTTTTACACTTGTATAGGATGAACTTACTTCTTTGCCCAAGTAGAAAACATGAGGAATAAAACCAACCCAAATATCTGAGTATATTTGGAGATTCAAACCTTCAAATCCACATTCCTGTGGCTTCATGTAAGGCATGACATCCCAGTAAGACCCTGGTGCTCCCTCCACTCACAGTGACAACATTAAGTGAAATGCCTGTGAAGTTCATGGTGTGGCTTCCTGGAGAAAGGTGTGTCCAAGCACAGGGCACTGAACCCCCTGAAGTCAAGAGGAGGTTAACTCAGATTGCAGCTATTCCCAATAACCACGCGTTACAGACTGCTGGATTTTGTTTCAGTGATGAGCTTCAAGTACAGCCAAAAGCGAATAGAGGCACGTTGACCTCATAGTTTTGTGAATACAGACAGAGAGTCCAAGACAATTAAAAGCAGGGAATACGTGCCATCTCCAAACCCCTGGCCAGCCACTGCCAGAAGTTACCGCTGCCCCGTCCGACTGAAAAGACATTAACACCCGCTGCAGAGGAGCTTGGAAGGCAGCCATCCCCAATGGATTGCTTACGAGCACTGACTAGAGTCAAACTGACTTCAGTCAGAGATTTACACAAGCCTCATAATCTAATAGTAGAGTTTACTTTACTAGAGTGCCACACCAAAGATAGTAAAATGCAGTTTTAGCTAACAAATCTACATGCTTGCACAGAAAAGCTACAGCCATCATGGAGCATGTCAGCACCGCAGAGCGCCTGGCGCAGATTTAGAGTTTTCAGTTTATTGCTGAAGAGTTATTGTTAACTCCATTGTTATAGACTTTCTGCAATTAAAAGTTCCAGTCACACTTATCATTTTTAAACATAGCTAATAAAACCCAATAAATCCTGAGATGTTATAGGTTTTCCCGTGCCGTTAAATATCTGACTTTTTTTTTATGCTGGATTTTTGACCTATGTTAGGATAGATTTTGGAAGTGAATTGGCTGTTGTAAGCTGCTTTACTTCTGATTTGCTTAGATCTGCAAAATTTGTCATTTTTATTATAGTAAAAGAAAGAGCGAGGCAATACTTAGACCTTTTCCCCCATGCATGCAACAGGTGATCATACAGCATCTCTTGCAAGTCATCTTCCAACTTTCTGTGCTCTTTGTGTCATAAATTATAAAGAATAATATTTTTTGTTTTTTTTGTTTTAGCAATGACTTTTGGACTTTTGTCTCATATAAGTAATGTTTTCTCTCTTTTCTATCAAAGCTTTGAAAGAATGGACTTTTCATTTTCTCTACAGGTTGTTACAGTTACAAGTTCTACTTCCGACCATCTGTATTCACACATTCAGTAAGGTATCAGGGTACATGGATGAACCTAGACAGGTGGACAGAATAATTTTACCCCGTGTATTTCTCAGCACTTTATGAAGCAGCCTCAGCAGCCTTGCAGTGAGCACTTCCAGGATCCAGCTTCTACTGACAAGGTTATGGATCTGCTTTTTGAATGCTTCAAGGTTAATCTTAGTCTCAAATTCCATGAACATTCAGAGATCCTAATGCCAATTCAGTATATATATGTAGTGCAAATAGTATCTCTTGAGATATAGTATCCACACAAATAGTATTCCTCTTATAGGAGCAGAGATACTATAAAATCCGAACATATGTAGGATAAGAACAAATAACAGAAAACTCATATTCATCAAAAATCAACCTCATTGTAAGAACATGGCTCTTTGCACCCTGAAATTCATCACAACTATTGGGACATGGCTCTTTACACTACAAAAGAGTTTCACTATCTTTGAGATCGTCCCGATGGGTTAAGTATACAGACAGAGGAAGTAAGAAAAACAACATGCATGATCTGGAATAGAGATTACTGAATGGAGGGGTGTGTATACACTAAGAACCAACATCCCTCTGAAAGCTTTGGGAGACTTAGAGGCTTGAAACCTCCCATGTTAAAATGTGGATCAGAAACTTTTTATCAGGGTGAGCACAGTTGTTCATCCTTGATCTCACCTCTTCCCATACACAAGAAAGGGGCAAAGGTTTACACCAGGTGAGATGCACCTTGGTTGAAGCTCTGGGCATACTTTTCCCCAGCAGTGCCATTTAACAAACAACATCTTCAGGTTTCGCTTATCAAGTGCAGCAGCTGGGAACATTATGTCTTTGCAGTTGTAAAGTCCGGTTTCTGTACCAAAGGACGCAAAATGCTCACACCCACATCTCTCTGCATTTTTAAAAGCCCATCATCTACTGCAAACTTTTGCAATCTGCACCAGAGATTTCATAGAAAGAAAGAAAGAGAGAGAAAGAGTTTGGGTTTTAAGAAAAAAACTTACCAAAAATAACTGAAGTTCTCTAAAGTTGCCCTGAAGTTGAAATAGCCCAGAACACCAGTGCAGAGCCTGCCTTAAACTCTCTCTCTTTCTCACTCCCCCTCTCTCTCCAGCAATTGGAAGGAGGGCTGTGCAGAAATTCAGCAAACAATTTTCCTTCTATGTCGACCGGGGCGTTCCTCACGGGCAGAAAGGGGATGGCTGAGCCTGGGTGAGGCTCGCTGCTATCCCCAAGGCAAAGAGCACTGTCGCCGATTACACAGCCTGTGAAATCCAATCCCTTTCTCTGCTCAGGCAACAGCTGTACGGCTTCAGCTGAGGCGGGAGCAGGGGATAGACCCTGGGCTTGGTGCTGGTCAGGCTTTCCATGTCGGGGAACGCTGAGGAAGGGGGGCACAGGGCTTTCCGTGAGCTCCGTGTCCTCTCCCAGCTTGCTGCCTACAGCTGCAGGCACGGGCGCTCGCAGGGTGGAGATGCGGGGCAATTTCCGCGGGACTGGAAGTATATGGGATGTGGGCGCCCGCGCAAAACAAACATCTCTTTTCCTGAAATTCATTCCCAGCCTTGCTCCAGGACATAACTGGGTAATTAGCGTTGTATGTGTTAGTAAATTCTCATGCAGGCATGCACACACGCAGGATGCAGCCTGTCACAACAGCGCGGCTCAAACGGGCTTCGAGGCTGTCCCAGTGTCCTCCCTAAGTTCGTTTTTCCTTGTCACTTTTAGTCAGCTGTTTGATTCTTTCCGAAAGCCCCCAGAAGGCTGAGCTGACAGTGCTTGCACCAAGGGAAGCGCTATGGTGGCTGGCAAGGTGGGAGTGCCAGTGCTTAGTGCTGCGTTCAGGGTGTGCTGATATTCTACACTTGAGGGAAGATGCTTAACGCCAGCAAAAACGGATTTATGATAATTCCCAGCCCCTCCTCTCACCTGCTTCTATTTCACCCCATGTAAAGGAAAGAAATTTGTAATACGGCTGATTCCTCCCTCTCCAAGGAATTCCACTGATCCTTTGACTCCTCCTCCCTGAAGCTTTAAGAAGTCACAGCAACAGATTTCAGCCCGGGTTTCAGTGTTCCACAGAAGCATCTGGCTGCTGGTTTGCATTCTGTCAAATAGGGGTGAGGTGAGAGAAGGTGCAAAATACAAACAACACATGAGTAGCCCTGGGAGTGTCCTGCAATTGCTCCGGCTGCTTTGCCAACACCCCAGAGCAGGTAAAAAACACTCCAGCCAAAGGAGAAGGAAAACCCCTGTGTTTACAGAGCAGCCTGGTTTCGTGTCCAGGCAGATGCTGTGCTGGGGGTTTTTATGCTGTTGGCTCTGAATAGGTTTTGATACCTGAAATTCTGCTGATGTTGGGTTTCTGGACCCAAGTTTGGAATGGGCTCACATGGTTTCCACAGAGGGTATTTGAAAATCTGAGAGGGAAAACTGTGTGTGTATCTCTGATTCCATCCTATGTGGGTGCTTAACAGGCATTTTATGAAAACAGGGTCACAAAACTACAGTATTTATAGTAAAGCCAATTATTTAACTTGTGCAATTAAAGTATATTATTACATCTAATTATACATTATATATTAATTACAGATCACACATATTACTTAATTTAGAAATACTATATGCAATTTTATCTAATTAATATACACAGTTTTTCAGCACATGAACTGAATAACACTTCAGCAATTTTGTCTATTTATTATGTGATTCTATGGTATATTTATACAAAACAAATAATATATAATCACATATAATGTGTGATTATATACTATATCTATAATCATATATAATTAATATAAATATGTTGTGAAGCAGTGTGCAGTTCACACGCAACCTCTGTCATCTTGTGAGTGTGGCATCCACATAACGAATTAAAAGCAGATGTTGGCTGCAGCCACTGCAAGGTGGTAAGGCTGTGAAGGAGGCAGATGAGGCAATGGGACAGTGTTAGCACAAGGGAAGTGAGAAGGTGGCACCTGAAGAGTTGAAGGCCAGGCTGGGTGGGGTTTGGAGCGGCCTGATCTAGTGGAAGGTATCCCTGCCCATGGCAGGGCTTGGAGCTGGATGGTCTTTAAGGTCCCTTCCAACCCAAACCATTCCATGATTCTGTGTTTCAAGCAAGATGTCCTGCAGCTGCCTCAAGGATGGAGGTGCCAGAAGCAATAAAGGCCTCCTGAGATGCAGTCAACAGCAGCAGAGTGAACTGAGCTGGCTGAGAATGGGAACGTGACCTTGCTAAGAGCTGGCTCAGCCTTGCTCTGCTGCCATCCCTATTTCTGTGCACTGTCTTTAGGACCATACCAAGGTCCAGCCTTTCTGAGCCGTCTTACAACATCCTGACAAACAACACACATTTTTAGAAACAGAGATGCAAAACAAGAAGCCCAGCCTAGATCATGGATTGATGTGGGGACAGTTCATTGGATGCAGAAATGTGACTCCCACCTCCAGGGCGAGTGTGCCAGCAGCAGCACTCCAGCAGGGCACAGGCTGTGGCGTGGCAGCAGCTGCAGTGTGCTCCATCCCCAGCCAGTGCTGCATTTCAGCTGTCTTTGCTGAATAGATGGATGGGCGTTGTTTCTATCCTTTAACAATTTTTAAAGGCCACATGAGACAAACTCCTGGCTAAGTTGAGAGAAGACAACTGTTTTTCCATAAACCTGGAAGAAATGACTCTGTTGGTTTTCATGGTATTGGGAAATCTACGTTCACTGTCAGTGGCTTTTTTCCAGTTTCATCTCGGAACCAAAGGTGTAAGTCCGGATGTCTGAGCACTGCCCTGCAATTGTGACTCCAGTGAAGACAACTGCTGTGTCAGAGATTTATCCCCACACAACTTCAAGCCTAAAATCTCCCCTCTTTTCAGCCAATACGGTGCTGTTCTGGGACTGTCAAATTATTGCAACATTATTTGACTGACAGGAATTCATAATGCTCACTTGGTTTATTTTTAAATATTTATCAAATCCACTGTTTGTCTACTGAGTTATTGAAAAAATGCTATCAGACCGATAATTTCCCAATTCACCAAGTGATTCCAGCATGAGTTATTCAGTGAGAACACTCCAAACAGCCCTTGTATTTACTCTTCTTGACAGATATCTAAATATTAAAAGAAAAAGCTCTTTGAGTTATGCTGCAGCAATATTAAAAAATATTCCTTTCTGCTCAACTGCCTTGCCAGGGAGCACCATGGTATCTCCCATTTCTCCATCCTGTATCTAACCCTGTTTCCCAACTTCCCTGTGTTACAACGTTGTTTTCTCTACTCTGCTCACAAGTGAACCTACAAACACACAGCTGAATGACACAAGCTTTCTTTTATTAGTGCTACTCACACCCTGACCTGTGCATGGACTCATGTTAGACTTATGCATAAGGGTGTGCTGCTTTAATAGTAATTGAGAAATGAGATTGAAAACAACGAGAATGTTCCTGTGTGTTCTTTGACCCAAAGAGAGAGAGGCAGTGTGTTCCATGAGATTGTAGTAAAGCATGCTCTGGAACACAAATCCCTGTAGTTTAGCAAGGAGGATGCAAGGGTGATAGTTTCTATTATTTTTCCTTCTTAGCAGTTACAAATCTTCAGATATTTGGGGGGAAAATATGAAGCCACGAATGCCCACCACTAGATAAGACTGGGTTGCAGAGATCAGCTAGAGAAAGCAAACTTGTCTGCACAATTCAGAAAGGAGTTAAAAATTGAGGACCTCCAGCTGAAAGAGAGATGGGCTGCTAAGAGAATGAACCACAGGTAAAAGAAAAAGGAATGGAGAGACAAGATCAGTGTGAACTCAAGATGCAGAAGAGTGGATGGAAGTGAACATCAGACTGGCAATGAGAGGAATGAATGGGTGGAAGTCTGGCCACCAACTCTCAGTTCTAGCCCAGAGGAAGAAAAATGTAACATTAATCACCAATTTAGACATCCCCCATGCTTTGTCTCCCATGACTGCATTTTGTTACGACACAGGAATGTATATATTTATCTATTTCACAGTCAGTTAATTTGAACTGAAAAGGTATTTAAGCCAGCCACACAAACTTCCTCAGAACTTCTGCTCTTTTGCAATACATAAGCCATTAATTTGATTGATTTGCTTCAAGATTTTTTTCCATAAAACTCTTCCATTTGCAGGTAGACATGCAACCTCACAGACAGAGAGCCAGGTATGGAAATGAGGTTCCATCACTGCCTCTTTTAAGAAACCTCAGGGTTGGACTCAAAGACCTCTTTCTGAAGTTAGTCAATTCAGATGAGTTTCCCCCCCAAAAAGTGAATGGGTGTCATTCATGTATCTTGTAACTTAACTGAAGTCTGTCCTCCAAATAGATTGGTCTTTTCATCTGAGAATTTACCCAAAAGAGGCTCCAGTGTCTACCTGCCTGTGGCAAGTTCTACTAGCACTACCTGCTTCCTGCACTAACACCAAGATGCAACTGATAATATTCTGTATAGAAAGAGGTTTCTCCTTTGTGAAGATCAACAAATGTCAACTCCAGGTATCCAGGGCTGGAGTAGTAAAATCCAAACTCATGGCAAAATAACCCAAACAAACCCAGGGAAGAGTTGTATCTTTTCAGAAATTCAAATATTCTCTTCCAGGATCCTAAATACCTATTTTTTTTTCACTTTAGTGGTTAATATTGTTGCTGATGGGAA